>MU227547.1:4095815-4115123 GCA_018584345.1 Thuja plicata
CATAACTTGCATTCTTTCTATCCCAGGACAAATCTGCACTCCACATCTGAATAGGCAATTCTTCATCATCTTGGAATCTCTCCAATTCCATTTCTTCTTCAAAGAAATCTACACTGTTAAATAAGAAAATATGCATCATAAGGGAATACCAACTCATTGGCTTTCGTATATTGCCATCTTTGATCCCTGACAAACCATCATGAATCTCCTGAGCAATATAGGATGCATAATCAAACACTACTGACAAGTGGGGATGTAGAATCTGAACAAACATCAACATTATATGGACTGGCATGGCCATCTCTTCATTTATCCCCAAAATATTGCATAGGGAACTGTACATTTTTCTGGCCTTGCCAATGAAAAGATCCACTTTGAAAGGTTCGGGGGTTCCTGGTCCTATTACAATCAAATCTCCTATTTTGCTAGCATACCCCTTCACTATTTCACCTCTGTAATAATCCCTTTGGTTATTGTATATTTCTTTGAAATATTCGAGGTCAATATCATCCATATTCTGGGAAGTGTCAGTCAACTTTAAAATTCTTCTAATTTCATCTGCTGATACAGTCAATATTATATTTCCCTGAGTGTCTCTAACAACCCTAGACACCTTATCATAAGTGTTTTCTATTAGAATGAGCAAATCGGTGTCCATGAATACACTAGGTGCTATTAACTTTCCAACATCTAGTTCCCAAATATTACAGTCTGGGGTGGGGGCCTTTCTCTGACTATAAGCTGCTCTAAACAGGGTAAGGGCATCTAAACTAGTAGTAGCATCTCTTGCCCACCTTCCTGAATCATATAACCCATCCCCAATTCTGAAGCGGGGATGTTGTGGTACTGCCTTCTTAGCCTGTGTGGCATCCCCTAAGGACAATGGTAACTACTACAATAAATCTTCCCTAACGTTTCATTTCTGGTAATCAACCTGTCCCAAAATTTCAACTCTAGGGGCCATTCTAAGGGTTTGCTATCAATACTAGAACCAGATTCTGAAACAAGAGCTCTAAAACCTTCTCTGAACTACAAACTCTATCTCAATTTGAATGGTAGTGAATCAGTGAGCTTACCTGTTCTACACAGAAGTCACGTGAAGCTAGTTCTCTTCACAATTCTATCTTTTCTCAAATGGTTTTGGTGAATGATTCAGACTGCAGTCGGCTTAATAAATTTACAACCTCAATCAAATCAGTCTTTCGAATTCAATTCGATTGGAGTTATCACATGTTCTATATTTAATTCACCAGCTTCAATTTCGCGGCTTAACGGCTCTTTGCAACTTGTATTATCAACTTTGAATTTGAACCGTCAATTCTGGGCATCATCCTTCACATCTAATGGCTATCTTACTTTCCCAAAAACAACTGTCGACTGAGGACACGTGTCGCCATCGCTTATTTTCTTATTCGTTAGATGTTGAGCATCTTGGATATAAGCAGATAAGCGAGCCATCAGATATGAAGCAACTAAATTGGACTTTAAACCTTCGCTAGCTTTGAATGCTTGGGCCCACCAACTGCCAGATGTCATCACCACTTATTCACTTATTCATTATATGTCATGCATCTTGGGTATAAGCAAATAAGCTGACCATCAGATCTTTCTAGGTTTTAACACCTTTCATACTCGTCTGCATTTGGACCCACATACTTCCCCGGACAGGTGTCATCACCGCTTATTCGCTTATATGTTAGATGTCATGCACTTTTCCTTTAAGCGAATAAGTGGTCTGTTCAATCTTTTCAAACTTGTGCACTATTTAATAGAACGCCTTCTCAATAGTTCAGCCCCACCAAGGACACGTGTCACCTCCGCTTATTCGCTTATACATTAGATGTCGAGCATCTTGGAGATAAGCAAATAAGCGCACCATCTAATTTTTTCTGAGTTGCTCGCCTTTTAACAGAAGTCTTTCTTAACATGCTCGGCCCCACCAAGGACATGCATCGCCTCCGCTTGTTCACTTATACATTAGATGTCGTGCATCTTAGATATAAGTGAATAAGCACATCGTCTGATCTTTTCAAACTTGCATGATACATAAGGGGATGACATAAAAGGGACCTACATAGTGGGACTTAGGAATTATTAAAGTGGTTAGGATGATACAATCTTTTGTAAAAAAGCAACCCATTCAACACAAACACATGACTTAATATGACTTAAGTGACCAAAAAAGTAACACAAGAATAGAACCGGCTGAGGCACTTAGGGTTTTTAGTCACTTTTGACCATTTTCAATTAGGTTGAGGGTTTGAGCACACTTTGCAGAGGCATCAAAATAATTTGAATACCAATTTCAAAGCCCTTGACACTACTAATGATAGGAAACCTGATGAAAATTACAAGGCACAATATGGGCAAGAAATAGCACCAACAGAAGGTTCAATTATTTAAAATTTATAATTAACACTTAATTACTCTTTAACTTACATCAGGACAAAATACCACATTGACCTTCATGCATGCATACTAAAGTCTGATCAAATCAAAATGCAGAAAAGATGCAACAACATAAGCATGCTCAAACAAGGGTTCACAAATTCACGTCACCTCGACAAATTCAAAGAAGGTAGTCAATTAGATACTGGTCCACTATTTTAGGAAAATAATGGCTTATGTTGGGATTTGGACTTGTCTGTTATCTCCCCTCTCTTACCATTGATATATTGTGATAGGGCACACTCATCCTGACAATTCAGGGAAGTCGATGCTCGGTACCTGCAAACCTGCATCACAAAGTTGAGCATGTACATAATATAAATAACAAACAATGATAGAGATTGGTCGATCGTGTGGATCTTGCAATGCAAGTAACTACTTCTCCATCTTCTACCACATCAGACACATCATACAGAAATGTAAGATAGACACACCACACATCAATATAAAACATATATGCCAACCATACACATGCAAGTATGGGGTTAGTAAAATCATCCTAATATATGCATAATCATCATGAAAATAACCAAAATATTCTAGCATAAATATTGAAAAGTAAATTATGGGTGGGCACTACAAATCCTCTAACAGGGTCACACCTTACAGTGTGTTTTGTAACCTTTAACAGGGTTGGCTCCTAACAGGGCTCACTTTAGAAAAGTGAAAAATAGTAACTAGTTGCAATTGGTGGTTTTTCCAAATTGGGTTTACATGGTAAATCTTGGTGTCATCTGTGTACATGTTATTTGTTTAATGGTTTATGTTTTTGCACTTAACTACTAAAGGATAATTACATTTAATATCTTAAAATTGATTTGTTAACCAAGTGACAGCAAAATATCTTTGTTAACCGAGTAACAATGATAAGTTTGTTTAAGACATCTAAGGGACTTGGATTTTTTTTTGTGGTAATTGATTCACCCCTCCCCTCTTAGTTACTCAACTCATTTCCAACAAAGAGGTCTCTCAGGGGGACATAGGATTCACTGGCATCTACCACTCATAAATCCTAATCTCATTCAAATTTTTCCAACTACCAAAGCAGGAATACCAATCAAACCCCCTTTACCAATGAAGGCATGGTCAAGTCTTCATTGGGAAATACATAAGAAATGGGTAGATCTCTTCATGAACAAAAGTGTTTCAGGTTTTAAGAATGGGGTAAACAGCCTTCAGAAGGAACCACAAGGAAACGACAATGTGGAGACCTATTCTGAGTACCCAGGGAAGACAACTGCAACCCCAACAGATTCAATCAAAAATACTAGATATTGATCTACCCACTAAAACAAGCTCTGAAGATACACAGAGTGATGAATCTATTTAGAACAGAAAGGAGGAAGACCCCTCTTTTTCTAGATTACAGGAAGTTTCCATCACCTTCTCTGTGGATATTTTAAACCAAAGGAGACATTATCTACTACAACGGGCTTTGATCAGCAAGTTATGGAATACAAATCTATCTTATCCCCAGTTTAGTTCATGGGCACATACAAGATGGCACAACATCTTGCAGATAGATTCTCTTGACAACGAGTTAGGATACTATCTTGTTATTTTTAAAGATAAAAATAGTAGAGATGAAATACTCAAAATCAAGGTGTGGTTTCACAATAATTGTGGGCTTCATATGCAACAATGGTCCCCTAACTTTGACAGCTTGAAGAATGTTATCAAGTTTATTCTGATGTGGATTTCTATGAATAACCTCCCCATGGAATACATAGATGCATAAACATTACAAATCTTCACCAACAAACTGGGAATCTACCTCAACCATCGCCTAAGTCAGAATACAACTTCAATAAAGCTCTGTTTACTTGTGAATCTCAATAAAGAACTTCCAAGATCTCTTAAGATTATTTCAAAATTTGGAACATGGGTTCAAATTGTTTCTTATGAGTATTTGCAGAGTTACCTTGCTGAACTACAAGTCTCGAGGACAAGTATAGAAATTGTTGTAGTGGATAGAGATCCTTATGACAACAAAGTTCAAGAGAGCTTAGATGGGACCAATCGAGAGCCTCAATATCAACAAAAACTGGTTGGGGATTTATTCCCAAAGGTAGGAATTACTGAAAATCTAGATTCACTCAGAAAAGATTTGAATGTTGACACATAAAGAAATCATGAATTTGTTTCCTTGGTTTTTCTATTGGAAAATTAAATTCTTGTATAACCATTGGAACTCACCAAGATTATTTTTACAGGCTCTGAGTTCAAATATTGAAATAAATAATCAGGTAGATCAGAATTTGGATTTTCTGCTAAACCTGGCAAAGGAAGGATGGAGGAGGACTAGACCTCATCTCAAGTGGAATAGGGTGAGGATTACTCTCCGAAAGCCCAATCTCTCAACAAATTTGACGTTGTTGGGGAAGTGTTCCAACATTCTTCACTTGGGGGGAAATCATATTAACCAAGTCCCAAGATTTAATCAAAAGATTGTTGAACAACTTTTAACATAATGGTTTAAAGAGGTGCAAATGGACATGGTGAAATAGTTGGCAGATCAATTTTTGGCAGAATAAGATATTTTTGACAGTAAAGCTAACCACAAGGTTGAGGTGGAAGAGTTTGTTGAGATCCCATCAGTGGAACATAGATCTACTTCTGATAGTTTTCCCTCGAAATAGAGGGAAAATTTGCATAAAGTTTTAGACCAAGAAGATGATATTCTACAAGCTAGGATCAGCGATTTGTGGGATTTGGCAAAGGCTGAGGCAAATTCTGGCCCCAACATAAACAAAGATCAAGTGCACACAAATCTCAAAATAGGGAATGCTTCTCCAATCCTACATTCTGTTGGCACTCCAGAATTTGATTCATCTAACAATAGCCTGGGATGCAGAAAATCATTTAGATTAAGGGTGAAAAAATAAAAAGAAAACATGGCAGAAATAGGAGATATAGAAACAAGTCGAGATCTAGAAACAAAATTATGGGGGGTATTATTCCGCTAAAACTAGTAGCAAAGAATTACCATGGTTAAGGGAATGACTCGTAGAGGTCTTTAGAAATTCAAGTAGTGGATCGGCCTTCAAAATATCCTATATCTCCCAAGCTTCAGGAAGTGTATGATCTTTTTGGGTGTTTGGGGAATAAATCCATGGAAAACAAGGATAAATCACTATCATTTGTTGAAAGACTTCTAGATGCTGGCTATGTAGAGGAGGAAGAGAGATGAAATGACATTGAAGGTCTCGTATATTACAATGTTAACATGGAAGAGAAACCCCCAGATATTTCCACTAGTGGAGAGGCATTAGATTCCTCCCCGGCTTCTCCATCTTCAATTTAGCATAATAACTTAGGTATTTAGAAATCAATTTCAAAGAATTTTTTTCCTGACTATGGAGGTGTCAAAAGAAAGGAAAAGACAAAAAATCTCTTGTCATACTAAGATCTGAAGATGGAGAAGATCATGATCAATCCAAAATTATATCATATTTACATGTTTGGAAGGGGAAGTTCCTTCCCAAGTCAAAATGAAAGTCTTATCTTGGAATGTTAGGAGTCTCAACGCCTCTAACAAGCAGCGAGTAGTCAAAAGGTGCATATTGTCTTCCAAAGTAGATGTTGTACTCCTTTAGGAAACAAAAATGAGGCTGGATCAATTAGTTAATTTCAGAAAATCACTCAGAACTAGTCTGTAGAGAGTTTACTGCCATAGGTTCTTCAGGAGGAATTTCAATCCTTTAGAATCCAAGACACCTAGCTTGTACGAAAATGGAGAAGAGCTCAAATTGGATAGGAGATGAAATTAGAAGTTTAGCATCTAATTTAGACTTCTACATCATAAATTTTTATGATCCAACTCTCAGTAGGAGGAAATTGGAAGTCTGGGAAGAGATTAGCAAGTGTCTTTTAGCCCGAGCTGATGGGAATATCTTCTTAGGGGGAGACTTTAATGCCATAGTTCATCCATCAGACAAACTAGGTGGTTCGCAAAAGGTGTCACAATCTCAAACTATTTTCAAGGATTGGTTACAATTAGAGAATTTAATGGAAATAGAGTTAGAAAATGGTTTATACACATGAACAAACAAGAGAATGGTGCCTAACAACATTTTAGAAAAAGTAGACAAATTTTTCTTCAAAGGTGGCCTCACTCTCTTTCCATTTGACCTTAAAGTATCTATCTCTCCAACCTCCGGATCAGATCATTTCCCTATCCAATTAGAAATTATTGGGGAAGATATTCCTCATTTGTTCCCATTTAAATTTGAAAATATGTGGCTTAAGAATGCAAGCTTTACAAATTTGGTTTCAGATTGGTGGTCAGAATGCAGAATTAAGGGATCAAAGTTTTTTTGTTTTGTGTCAAAAATCATGTATATCAAACAATTTTTTATTATCTAGAATAGAACTCATTTTAATAACATATTTTCCTTGAAAGATGAGGTTGAGAAAAAGATTAAGGATCTGAATTAAATCATCATGCAAAAAGGTATGAACAAGGAGTTATATGATTTGGAGAAAGAACTATTAAATGACCATTTGGAAACAAAATTCTAGAGAACATTGGTTGGATGTAGGAGATAAAAATACAAATTTCATTCATACTAGTGCCAAACAATGTAGGAGTGTCAATACGATTCTTAAAATTTATAACACTGAAGGTGTTCTTCAAGATCAGAAAGAGATTCAAAAAGAAATAGTTAGTTTTTATAAAAATTTGTTAAATCATTCAAAGATTTCGCATCTCAATACTCAGGAAGATTTGCTTGCTGATATCCCAAAGACTATTTCCAATGTGGACAATCAAATGCTTCTATCCAAATTTTTAGAGAATGGAATTTTGCAAGCTCTTTTAGACATGGCTCCTGACAAAGTTACAGGGCATGATGGATTTCCACCCTTCTTTTTCTTGCACTGTTGGCATATATTTGGTAAAGAACTTATAGATGCTTTGGAGGCTACTCGTTCCTCAGGTAGATTTCTAACTGAAATTAACATTACTTTTAGTGCTCTCATTCCTAAGAAGGATCAAGTTAAATGTATGGATGAATTTAGACCGATAACTTTATGTAACACCATATATAAATTGTTCTCCAAAGCCTTAGCCAATAGATTAAAACTTATCTTGGCTAAGATTATCGGGAAAGAGAGAACTCATTTTGTACCGGGGAGATCAATTCTTGATGGCATCATTATAGCGTAGGAAGCTATTCATTCCATCTAATGTAATAAACAACCAAGTATGCTAATCAAATTAGACATTAAGAAGACCTATGATATGGTAGATTGGAGGTTTTTAGCTAAATGCATGGAGAGATTTGGTTTCTCAAAAGCTTGGATTAACCTAATTTATTATTGTATCTCCACTCCAAAATTTTCTATCCTTGTAAATGGTCCCCCCATAGTTTTTTTGAAGGCTCTAATGGAATCAGAAAAGGAGGTCCCCTATCTCCCTTTTTATTCGTTATCATGGAAGAAGTTGTGGGGCGCAGATTTATTAGTCTCCAAAATCAAGGTTCCATTTAGGGAGTGGAAATCACTTCTCTGGTTAAGGCAGTTACCTTTATCCATAAAAAATTCTAGATACTTATGCTTTAGCTTCAGGACAAGTTACAAATAAAGATAAATCTCTAATCTTCTTTTTTCATACTAAAAATAAAATTCAACAGAAGATTGAAAAGGTTTTCACATTAAAGATGGGTTCTCTCCCATGTTCCTATCTTGGTATACGAATTGATAAAGCCTTGAGAACAACTCAAGCTTGGAAACCCATTGGTGGAATAAAGGACAAAATAATGGACTATTGGAAATCTAAGTGGTTATCTTGGGCTGGTAGAGTTGTGATGATCAAAGTCACACTGGCAGAAATTCCCATATACTTAATGTCTTGCCTCTCACTTCCCATGGGATGTTATATGGATATGGTTAAAAAACTTAGGAAGTTCTTCTGGAAGGGAACTAACACTAAAAGAAAATTTTCTCTAATTTTGTGGGACAAGATTAGTAGATCTATGGAGGAAGGTGGCACTAGAATTAAGAATCAACTTTGGCAAAACTAGGCCCTTGGGGTGAAACTTTATTGGAAAATACTCAAGGATCAGAATCTTAAATGGGTGAGAATAATCAAAGGCAAATATTTTCATGACATAGATGAAGCTGAGATGGTAAGAATTAAGGATCTTCCCAGAGGATCTAGAATCTGGAACTTCATATCTAAATTGAGGGATATTATTGAGAATAACATCACTTGGAACATTAAAGATGATAGCGAAGCACAGTTTTGGGAAGATTCCTGGTGTGGTTTTCCTATTATTATTCAAATTTTGGGCCCGAACAGTATCATAAATTTATTTTTAGAAAAGTGGGGCCCTTTGGTAAAAGATTATATCATTCCTGGCTCATTTAATATGGTAGACGGTTCTTGGCACTGGAGGTAATTTTCATAACTAAGCTTAGATCCTTTGGAACTTCAACAATTAAGGAAGTTACTTGAAGCTAGATTTTTCTTGATTAAGCAGTGGCATGATGAAATTATTTGGAATGGCTCCAAAATAGGGGAGTACAATGTGAAGGATGGATACAAAATCTTAACAGGTGTTTCTTCTCAAAATCAATCTCAGTACTTTAACCAATTATGGTAGAACAAAGTTTATCTTCCAAAAACAAGATTATTTTCATGGGAAACAATTTAGGGTAGAATTATCACTACTAATTGGTTTAAGAAGATGGGTTACTGCGGCCCCTCAAGATGCTCTTTATGTTATAACAGTGAAAAAGATACAAATCATATGTTGTTAAATTTTTCCTTTGCTTCACAATGTTGGAAATGGTTGTGTAAAATTAGGGTGGTCTTCAGCTCTTCCATGTGATATTATCTCTCTTTTCACCTCATGGCCTTAGCCTTTCAAAGATAGCCTTTCTGGTAATATATGGATCATATCTCCTTCAATCTTGATTTGGGAGTTGTGGAAAGAAAGAAATAGAAGGATTTTCCAAGATAAATAAATAGATAGAACATCCTTTTTTAATATAATTGAAGTTGCCATAGTTGAATTCATGAGTGCTTGCATCCAAAATCAAAGTGCACAACACAAGTTCTACACTGGTTGGGATGCTTTGATGTTAAAAAATTGGTATGGGATTAAGACTCCTCCAACATTGGGAAGAGGCTTGAAGGAAAATGTAACCCTTAGGGAAAATTGTATCTAGTCGCCTCCTTCTTAGGGATGGTATAAATTGACCTTTGATGGGGCCTCTAAAGATAATCTGGGCCCATCAGGGGAAGGTTGCATTATCCATTCCAGTGATGAAAAGATTGTAGCTAAATTAGAAAGACCTTTGGAAATTGGCACCAACAATATGGAAAATTCAAAGTATTGCTCTTTGGTTTGTCTATTGCATTTGAATTGGGCTTATAAAAATTGGAGATTGAAGGGGATTCAATGATTATAATCAATGCCATCAAAAAATATTTACATTGAATTGGAGATTGCAAGCCACTTTGGAAGTCATAATAAATTTAATGAATAAATTTGAATCTACAATGACTAACCATACTGTTCACGAAGGAAACCACATGGAAGATGAGTTGGCAAATAAAGTTGGATTGGGTGAATACTTGAAGTACATTTGGGAGGTGGAGGTAGCACAAGACCCAAACACCATACTTGCATAAATTTCTATATCTTTTCAATGGTCATTTGGAGGCAGTGGTCAGATGGTAGAAAATAAGGTCACATCATGTCATGTCAACATTTATGAGGGAGTTGCCTCCACTGCCAAGTTATAGTTTCTTGAGATCTAAAGTAGGTACATTGAAGATACAAGTGTATTAGAAGAGGGAGGGTCAGTATGTTCTGGAGGTCACAAAATAATTCTTTCTTTCTACTTCAAGCTAATCAGTAGTTGAGTGTTTCAAAGCCTTCATTCAGTCACATCAGTTTCAAGATCATTTTGGCGGGCATAATTCCCTTCCCATTGCCTTTGCTTTTCCATCCTATAATGAAGGAATATCTCAATTTTATGACATCTTCATTTCTCCTCCAACATAGAGGACACCGAGAGACAGTCAAACTGATTTCAGAGCATAACTGACTGACAGAAATCAAAAGTCAGTTACATCCCGGAAAAAGTGGACCTGACTTCCACGTCAGATAAAACATTCTTATTCTATTTATCGAGTCTTGATTTTTTTTAAAACCATTACTTTAGGAACAAGAAACATTATTGTAAGTGTTTTAATCAGTCTAACTGATTTAAAACACATAGACTAAAAGATCAAGGTCAAGTTGTAAACCTATGATCATAGAGTTAATATTGTTTTATTTGAAACTTACTTAGGTCAATCTATCTTATAAATATATATTGTAATCATTCATTATGATGGATGAGAGGATGAATGAAGCCCATGAGAACATCTATGGATGATACTGAAAGTTTCAAGAACCAGAACAAAAAAAAGTGAATTTGGTTATCAAGAACCAAGAACAGAGGCTACCAAGCAACAAAGGTATTATTCAATCACATTAGGTGATACAATTATACATGTAATATAAAATGGATCTATAATCAACAATAGGAGATTGCATACACTCAGGTCAAAGTGTAATTTTCTTACATTCTAACAAGTGAAGCAAAGTGTAAAAATCCTTTCAAGGAAGGTGGATTTAACCATTTAATTGTAAATCTCTTAACCAAGTGCACACTAAACAGTGTTGCTAAAGCTCTTAACAGAGTAGACTTTAACAGGTCTCCATAGATACTCCTAATAGGGTAGATAATCATAAGTGATCAAATTGTAAGCCTTAACTAGCCCCTTCCAATCCGTAGATAGTGAAAAATTTGTGGGTGTCGTCCCCATCGCAGTTTTTACTTCCTAACAGGATTTTTCTACATTATCATATCTTGTGTTATGTGTCAATTACTTTCATGAATGTTTCTATGAATGTTCACATGTTTGATTAAGTTAAAATAATTGATATTTCTATAGTATAAAACAGATGGTTGGTTATACAATTGATTACACAAAGGATAAAGGTTAAAAGATATAAAAGTTTTAGAGGTACTTATTCACCCCCCCTCTGAGTACACACTTCCCATCAATTCCATCAACATATGTAAATGTATGGATGCATGATATTGATTACGTTGATGCATATGTATGACTTGAATTTAACTTATGATATGAATGCATTTTTTTATGACTTTATGATGTGGATATGTAGATGTATGATTTTGATGTTATGGATGCATGATGAAATGTTTCTGTTTCTTTTTTTTTATACATGCTTATGATGATATGTAGATGGATATGTAATTAACATGTTATTTAGGTGTTGTTTTTGTGTTATTTATTTAAATTACTCAACCATAATAACAAAGATTGGATATTGTCATATGTGATAAGTGTAAATCAGATTTTCCCTCCTTGGAATGATGTGATAGAAGCTCTTCTTAATGCAACTTTGAAAATGATATCTAGCCTCTTAGAATGAAATGAAAACTCCTAGAATGAAATGCAAACTTCCTAGAATGAAATGAAAAATCCTATAATTAAATGAAACTTCCTAGAATAAAATTTAACTTCCATCCTTGTCATTATTGTGCTAATATTCATCATTGAGCTTTATCAGAATCATTTTGATACAATCAACCCTGGTACACCAACAACCATGTTAGTATGAATATCCTTATTTGCGGATGCATAAGTATGTACAATTATCACTAGTACATAGTCGACCATGATAATATGAATACTACTTGTAGCAGATGTGTGGATCAATACAGCCATCACTAGTATTTTCTTAACCATGATGATATGAATACCAATAGTCTCTGATTTTTATCTAGCATTCTGATACATGCAACAGGATATGAAAGATCACGATGTCCCGAGTATCAATTACCTAAACATAAAAGGAATGATGTATCCCACCTCCATCTAGGGTTCAAATAATCAAAGTCGAGGTATGTGAAGATTTTTCACCTTTTATAGAGGTTCTTATCACAGACACCCAGATTATTCATCTATTGATCTCCTTGGAAAAAAAAATCCCATAGAAAACAAACAAAGAAAATATCATAATCCCTCCTTGATCTTCTAGTACAATGACTCATGTAATTTCTCAAGAGATATGATAATCATCAATTTATCAGCCAAAATAGACAAGATAAACATTCCCTCCCCTGGTATAGATATTTCTTAAGGTCTCAGAGTCAGATCCTTTTGTGTAGGTATAGTTTTGTCATCATAGATTGCCTCAAATATTTATGCAGACCACAAGAAAAAATCAAAGAAAATATCATGCCCCCTATCCTTACATTTATAGCATTGGGGCATCATTGAATCACTTGGGAGACATGATAAGTAAAAAATCAAAAGGAACAAGCAGTCATTCAATAAAATTATCCTAACTTCCTCCTTGCTTCTCTAGTACTTTTACATTACAAAGTTACTCAAAAGTAAGAATTATTGCAAGCATACCACACGACTTGTCATTTATGTACTTGTGTATGTTGATTGATGATATTAGGATGTGGGATCAATTGATGAAAAGATGAGTGATTAGAAACACTTTTGCTTTCCGATTGAGATGTTGTTTGATAAGTGGTATTGAAAAATACTGGGGTTTGTGATTGGTGGTATTTAAAAATATCTTTGTTTGATTGGTGGTATTAAAAAATACCTTTGTTGGATTGGTAATATTGAAAAATACCTTTGTTTGATTGGGAATAATGAATTTCCCCTAGTTGGAACAAATTGTCCCTTTGATAGAGATGATATTTGATTTCAAGGCATGGTGAGCAGTGATGGAGCTAGCAAGAAAAAAGGTTTAGTTCACAATCCAAAGAGAATATCACTGTGTGCTGAAGATTTAACATAACATTGATAGATGGAGAAACTAGCTTATAAATGGCGCCTGTTTACCAGGTTTCCACCACTTGTAAAATTGCTAATTTCTCTACCAAGGTGCATGTTTACTAGGTTTTCACCAAGGCGTGTTGTTTTATGGTATTTTGATTTTTTATGTTTTCCAAGCACCTTTTTGATAGGTTTTCACTGGGACAACCATTTTTTAGTGATTTTTCCACTTTTTGGGATTTTTTTTAGGCTCAATTTTCACTTTTTTTGAATTTCCTTAGGACTCTTTCCATTGTACAACTGTTACTTACAATGATCTAGGCATATAACATCTTCAAGTAAGTGGTATTAATTGGACCAGGAAGTGCATCTCTTCTATGGTGGCCAACTGATAAGCCCCATATCCAAATACGACTGTGATGATAAAAGGTCCTTAAAAATTTGGTTCAAACTTGCCTTTCTTCTCCCCGTGTTGCTGATTTTTAGTATTTTCCTTTAGTACTAGATCGCCTACTTGAAACTCACAAGGTTTGACTTTCTTGTTATATCCTTTTTCCATTCTCTTCTAATAGCCTTTTAGATGTTCGAAAGCATCATGATGTCTTTCTTCCAAGAGTTCTAGGTTTTGTAACCTGGAAATCCTATAGTCATGATCTGTGATTAACCCTCGTAGTGATACTATTAAAGATGAAATTTCTACTTCAATAAGTAGGACCACTTTGACACCATAAACCATATAATAGGGAGTATCTCCTATTGTTTTTCTAATACTTGTGTGATAGGCCCACAAAGTCAAATTTATTTGAACATGCCAGTCTCTTCCAAAATCATTGACTGTGCATATTAGAATCTTCAAAATGATTTTATTTCTAGCCTCAACTTGTCCATTTTCTTGAGGGTAATAGATGGATGAGAAATGTTGATTAATGTGGAATGTGTCACAAAGCTTTGCTACATCTTTGTTTTTGAACTGATTTCCATTATTTGTCACTATTGATGAGGGAATACCATATCTACTAATAATATAGTTAAGGATAAACAATGAGATTTTATTTCCTATAGTAGTGATTAATGGTATAGCTTCAACCCACTTCACAAAGTATTATGTTGTTGTAATAATGAACTTATGTCCATTGGAAGAAGATGGGTAAATTTGGCCAATCAAATCAAAGGCCCACTGCTGAAAAAGCCAATGTCTAATGAAGGGTAGGAGTTCTCTTGCTGATGCATGTATAAGATTACGATGGATCTAACATTTCTTGCATGATTTCATAAACTTAAAATCTTTCTCCATTATGGGCCAATAATATCTAATCCGTAAGAGTTTCTTGGCTAGAGTAAGACCGTTTGAATGTGATCCACAAATACCTTTGTGGACTTCGTGTAAAGTGTTGTTTGATTCTTCAAGTTATAATCACCTTAGTAAAGTACCATCAAAACCTCTTAGATACAAATTTTTAGCTATGATCACATGTTTAGAGGCTTGGTGAATGATGGGATAAATATTTATTATAACTTTAAACCTCTTGCTAAAGTCTAGGGTAGTCTTTTGTGCTTTGTTTCTTATTTACTATGTTATGTTTCATTATCTTCAAAAGACTTGGTTACTGTTCAGGTTAGATCAATGGCATGCAGCCACATGAGCATTAGTTTAATGACTTAAGGTTATTTTATATATACTTTGACATACATGGATGAACCTTAATTTCCTTCTCAAAATTCTATATACTTATGTGATAAATCTGTAGTTGTGTTTTAATAGGTAATTAACTATTTGGTAAATGAATATATGTGCATGTTGTGTTGGATGTATTATGGTTTGTTCCTATTTAAATGTTTACAATGCAGAAAAGTTCATCGAAGGAAGGAAAAATGAGCATGCATATGTATGCTTATCCACGAAGACCCAGTCCTACAGCTAAGAAGCAATAATGAGAAGCAGTTCGAGAGCATAGTTGGTGAAAGCCAAGGAAAGAATAAGGCAGGATGTTCTTTCTAGTTCTGAGAAAATCTAGGAAGTAGTGGGAGGCTAAATTTGTTCCCCATGTTTGATGAAGCAGTTCTTGTTTCTATTTTTGTAGATAAATTTAATCCTACTTCTTAGTCACAATAAAGGATCCACCCGTTCTCTTAGTATGATTAGTTAGTGATAGGTTTCCTTCTTTATAAGAAGCTCCACTCCCTTGTGAGAAGAAAAGGGCATTAGTTAATATAGTTATACTATATTCAGAGATAGTGCATTTTATTCTATTTTTCCATTTTTCATGAATACAATTGTGTATGCACCCTAAAATGGTCGCTTAGACTATGGGCCCCCATTTATCAATTTATCAAATTCCTGAATCAATGGTTTGGAACATTTTCAATTCAAATCAATTTCCTTAATCAAATTGTAATTAATTCAATTATTTCAATATTTCCTAAGGTTTGATAATTTTTATTTAATTAAAAGATTTAATCTCCCTTTTAATTAAATAAAATTTATCTTATTTAATTAAATTAATTTCCTCCCATTTAATTAAATAAAATTCTTCTAATTTATTTAATTATAAAGAAAACCCCTCTTTTAATTAAATAAATAAAAATCCCCACTTAAAGCACTTTATTTGATGAAAAGGGAAATAAATTAAATAAAAATCCCTTTTTCTTCACATCTTTCTAAGTGGTGGGTTTTTTGCCTCTTAATCATAGCCTTTGATTTTTGCCTCTTAATCTCCACCGTCCTTTGTTCTTTTAAAGAAAATCTCTCCTTCTCATTCTCATATAGAATTTCTAAGTATTGTTATGCTACAGGTTTGGAGAGCAACTTTGGAGGAGAATTTGAGCACTTTGGCTTGGATATTGCAACTTCTTTCTTCTTATCTTCTTCTTCTTGCATCCATGGAAATCCATTTAGATTAATTTTGCACTTGCATTTTAGATTAGGTTCATGTTTCTTTTCATAGAATAAATCTTGCATTGTTATCATTTAGATTATTTTTCTTTCATGCATTACAATCATAGTATAGATTTCATTTTCATGCATTGAGTCTCTTATTTCATGGTGTACTTGTGTGGGCACAACTAGGTCAATCTGAGGGTCTTCATCACACACCTTTGCACTCCATGACTAGAGAGCTATGAGTCAATATTTGAGGCCTCATTCTTAATCAACCTTGAATGGAATGATTCATAGAAGTGTGACACATTTTCATCACATATTTTTGGTGCCCACCATGGGGCAGAAGATTCATTTTCTGTCACATAGCTATTTTTCATAATTTATTTTTGGATTTCCATATTTTTTCGTTCTTTCTATACTTTCTGCAGGGAAATTTTGCATGACATTTTGTACGTCTACAGGAGAACTTTTGCTGGATTTTGCATTTCCTTGCATGACTCTGTGTGAATCTTCACATGGCACTATGTAAATCCTTGTGCGACATTCAGCACCAAGCTGTGATCTGAACTGGTTTGCTATTTTCTACATTTTTCTGCTATCTGTGCACTTCTTCGCGCGGCACTGGGCGAATCTTCATGTGGCACTGTGCGAATATTCGCGTGAGATTCCACACCAGAGATCTATTTTTCATTGCTATATTTTTATATCTCTATTTTTCTTGCTAACCACTAATGTTTACTATTTCTGGTGGTTTGTGATTTTTTGTTATTATTGTTGTTGTTGCTTATTTAGACTTGCTTGGATAAACAACAAAATAATTCACGTTGCATTGGATTTGAGGTATTTTGTTGATCTCTATAACATTTGGATTTTGAAAATAAAATGAATATCTCATGTGTTTAGCTTGAGTTTTTCTTGCTTTCATAGATCACATTTCCAATTGGTGCTCTAAAAATGGACCTAGATTTTCTTTCTTGCATATATGTTTCACATAGTAATTAGGCCCTATGAACACTATTTGTGGTGATCTTGAGAGAGTGGGCTTCATTCGCTTGATTTTCATGCGAAGATCTTCTTGACGATAGATCCCCTTGTAGGTAGGGAAGGTTTTTTTTTTATCTCATTGGTCAACTTGGTTTGGGCTTCAACTTTTGGTGATACTTTCTCTCTTTGGGGACATTGGTGTCATTTGTTGTTGTGTGAACCTTGGATGAGGTGATTTCAAATTAGTGGGTCAATTAATCTTGTTTGCTATGTTTGGGTGAGGTGAAGAAGCTAGAGGATTATGCTCTTTTCCCTTTTGGGAGAATCAGAAATATGGAACCCTTGAATCCAAACTAAGTCCCCATGTGGCCCATATTGTGAGTCTTCCTTGTTAGAGAGGGTTAACCGTAGTGGACATTCCCTTTATTGGGTAAACCATGTGGACGGAACCTCAAGCGGTAATAGCCATTTTTTCCATGGTAGCAACAACCTCTATATAAATGTCTTTGTGGAATAAATCTTCATGGGTGTAGTTTCTTGTGGGTTGTCAGATCTCCTCAACAGCTCCTGATTGATTAAATTCTTGAACTATGTCAAAACCTCGGTGCCTCGGGATTGGATTTCACCCACTTGAGATTGCAAAATTTGTAGAGTCAAACCATTACTAAGAACCATAGTGCAACCAAATTTTTATTCTCTAGGACTATGTGCATGGTTGGAAAACATTTTGACAACATACACAAGTACCATTCATATGGAGTAGAAATACTATGACACTATCTATGTTCATGCGCAAGGTTGATTTTTCCCTTACTCATTGTTTGAAGACATTGATTGCTTGAACTCTCTAATTGTTGTATTGCATGCCTGGTTCATGATAAAATCTGTTAATGCATCTAGTTGGTCAATTAAAAAAATTGAAAACTGAGTTCTGTGTCCTTTCCTCGTGCAAGAAAACTGTTTCTTCGTGTCATTTGTCATGTTTCCTCACGCGGCTATCTGAGAATCCTCACGTGATATCTTTCCAATTTGTCATTTTCCTATCACACCAATCTAGTCTTTCTTCACAATCTTGTTCATTTTCTCACATGGTCCTGTGCTAATCCTTGCGTGAAACTGCCTACCAGTGAGCTGTTTTGTTGTCATTTCTGAACTTGTTTAACTTGTTGTCCTATCATTTTTGGTTTTCTAGGTTGATCTGGGTTAGATTGGATTACTTCCCCCACTATTAAAAGCTTGTTTTTTCTTATGATTCTTGCATTTGACCTCTTAGATTAGCAATCTTTGATTTCACAAGTGACCTTGCTTGGCGCTTGGTGAGCTAGAAACCATCCTTGTTGAAAGGATAAACCTTTAGATTCTTTGATAACACACTTGGAGAGTTTTGGTAGTCTCTTGTCCATCCATTTTCATACAATTTCAATCTCAATTAATATAATTTGGGTAAGACCATCGTCTTGATCCATATGTGCTAGGGTATTCACCCAAATTTATTGGGCACCTCTATGGTAGTGTTGGCTTATGCCTCTTTGCAATATTCTATCTTATCACTTCTTTTTGGACAAGTTAGTGCCTTTTCTATCCTAGTTTGGTACCAATGTTTCTTAGGGTAATCCTATTAGCTAGTACCTTTTCTTTCATGTCAGTTACAACAATATATCAAGTAAATCAAGGAAAACAACCTCAAATGGTTTTTAACCAATTACCCTTAGTTCAAACTCGCCAAAGACATAAGGGAAAATAACCCATATTTGATCAATCGCCTAGGAATACTTTAGAAGTGTGGTTTGATTCCAAGAGTCATCTTAGTGAGTTGGGTATCCCCTTAGCATATTCTCACTCTTCTATGGATATGAGTTACACAATTACTTGGAGAGAGAAGGAAGCCAGGGATAAACGTTATGATGATATGTTTGCAAAGAGTAGAAACACTATTTCATTCAGTGGTTCCTCTCATGGCAGTAGACCGACCTCACCCCTTATTTCACCAAGATATTTAGATGCACACCAAAGGGATAAGAGAGAGATAGGTAAGAGACATGCTTATGATGATGAGTTATCACAACATGAGAACCAAGGAGATGAACTTTATGATACTCATGTCAATACAACTTATACCAACAACTTGTTTTGAAATTCAAGACCAAGCTCACCTCTTAAAACATCTACC
>MU227547.1:4134843-4180036 GCA_018584345.1 Thuja plicata
TTCCTTAATGGAATGTGACAACATTAGGAGGTGGGTTAGAGTAGAATTTAGGATTAGGATTAGATTAGCATGGGTGAATGGGTTGAGAAGGGTTAGAACCCAGGGCAGAAGTGGTTGAGATAGGTTAGGTTGGAGTTTAGGGGAATATTAATAAATGAAATAAACTTATTTAATTCATTTAGAAATATAGGAATTATTTATTTAAACAATGAAATTGCTTTTTATTAATTAGGGGACTCTAGCCATTTTAATTAAATTAAATAGGTTAGGAAAATGGGTTAATTTTCAAGTGGATATTTGATTTAGGGATTTATTTAATTCCTTTATAATTAAATACTATAGCCATGTTTGATTTTTGATTTGATTTGATTGGTCAAAATTGATTTGAATTATATGGCTATAATACTTAATATAAATCAGTGATAAAAATCACCTAGGATATTAAATTGATTTAAAGAAATATGCCAAGCAGTAATAGGGTCATTTGGACATAATCGAGGGTGTGATCACACTTAGGGAAAATAGGGTTCATAGTTGGAACAGACTAAATTTAGGTGGTTGCACCAACTATATGAGAAAGTGGACCAGAAGGTCAAGAGGTTGGACCAATCTAGGTATGGCATGTTTGCATTGTCATAAGGTTGGACATGTGATAAAAGATTGCAAAAACTGACTGATAGATACAAGTACTCATCCCAATGGAAATACCATTTATGACATCAAGTGAATGAGAAACAAGATGTGGTTAAAAGCCACAAACACTAAAGCTGCAGGAACAAGCAATTCAAATGATGACACCCCATCCAATAGATCCAGTGACATCACTACATCCAACTAAAATGCACAAGTATGTATGGAACTATATTATGACATGTTATATTATGCATCGGTTCCATTACACATAGTTCATATTGTAATATTAGCATGAATAAAGATGCAATATACTGTTGTTTGTTAAAATATTGAAAAGCAACCATCAATTATTGGGCACACTTTGCATTGGTGAACACACACATAAAAGTTAGCACTACTTACCAGAATGTATCGGTCATTACACAAGCTAAGTGTAAACTGACAAACATCGGTGAACCTTGAGGGAATGAAAGCTGTCTTCACCACTTTATTGACCATCATCAGTGAAGTCACCAAAGCTGCTTGCAACCCTGATGCTTTGCACAGACACCGAAGATGTTATGAATGTCTCTACCGACAAACTCAGTCTTTGTATACCAATGAGTTGGTAAGCATTAATGACAACTTAGGGCACAAAAAGGTTATAAAAGCTCGATGGGTAAACTCATTTTTGCACCCACAATTTTTTAGAAGAGGAAAGCAGAGCAGAGGGATTTCAAGAAATTTGGAGTGTGACCTAGCAAGAATCAATTTGACAAAGGGAATTCACATTCACAGACAATCATAGAGAATCCATAAGTAATCACATTCATTGACCGCACTATTTTATTTGCAAAAGCCCTAAATTTCTGCAACACGATGGCATCAACTTCTAGAGTTGAAAAGATTAAGGAAGACAAGAAGAAATTGTTGAAGCTTGTCAGTAGAGGCTCTTATGCTGAACCTAAATTCAAGCTACACCCAGAAATAGCATCACAACCTAACGATTCCAGAGCATTCTCTAGAATCCCACCTAGGGTTTTGATAGTAGAGGAAGTAAGGTCCTATATACACTACAAGATCTCAGAAATAAGAGATCTAGACCTACATAATGCCTATAGGGCACTATGTAATGATGCTGGAAAGCTCAAAGAAGAGAATAAACATCTAGAGGTAAAGGGACTCACGAATGCACTGCATTTTCCCAAAGTCTTCAAAATAGGGTGGATAAAGATTGTTCTTAGTAGAATGCACAACAAGAATCTATGGATTAATAAGCCAAATCCAATAAAAAAGTATGTTATTCACATGGTTACTGGTTATCCTACAACCGACAAACCACAAGCTCACAAGCACCCATCCCTGGCAAAAGTTGAAAAATTGACTGGTGCTAAATTAGACAAAAGAGCACTTAAGGTCAATACTATTACCGACGTAGAGCTGAAGTTTGGAGCATGTGTTGTTGGATATAAAATCTTCCAAGAAAGCAGAATGAATAGAATATCAAGTACTTCTATGAGAACATCATACAAGATCATCAAATAGGGAAAGAAGATGGATCTTGCAGAGATCCTATTACATCAACTGGAGGAGAACATGTGCACTATAAGATCATCAAGAACAAACACTTGCAAGTTTGGTTCCCTCATAATGTGAATATTCTTTTACTTTGAAGAAAAATTTCCTTCAATAGGAAAAGTTGTATGGGACACAAGAAGACCTATAACCATTCAGATAGGTGAATTCATAGAATCACTAGGAATAGATTTTGATAATGTGATGCATGAGTATTTCAAAACCATTAAGGAAATGTTGTAATCAAGAATAAGGATTCCTAAAAATATGATAGAGGAACACAAAGAAAATATATGTTTCATGGTAGATACTGACTTCACGTACATACAAGCTATAGTACCTAGGAAGTCATGGCTTACACAGTTAGAATATGAAATCAAAGTAGGACTAGCTAATGAGTGCATTCAGGCACTACTGAATAAACTAGTGGACAACAAGCAACAAAGATTTGGCACCTATTAAGAGGCCAAATAGAAGATTAAAATAGATCTTGTTATCAAGAAAGCTATAAAACAGTCAGGAAGAATGGTGAATAATTTGAAAAGGAAATTGAATATATCTTCTGAAGGTGAAGAAGAAAAGGAAGGTGAAGAGGAACAAGAGGGTAAGGAGGAAATCACCAAGGACCAGTTACCCATCGGTGATACAGTAGAAGAGAATGAATTAGAGGAAGAACAATCTAATTCACCACCTCCTCCTCCACCTATGAAGTCAAGAACGAGGAGTCAGACAACAAAGGATGCAACTCCTACTCCCATGGTAAAAGGAAAGGTGTATAAGAGGAAACCTGACACACCAAAGGGAAAACAACCAGTTGGGAAACCTACCAAAAGGAGAAAGTTTGTCAGACAAACAAGGATATAGAGGACTCAACTATGGATGAGCCTGACACTACAATTAAATAAGCAAGGGAAATAGCAAACATGACATCAACTACTGAAAACATTGATGAAATTTGTAAGTACATTTTTGAAGCATCATCTATTGGACATCTTAAGATTAGGAAATGGTTGAGATGGGATTCTATAGAATAGAATAAAATTGAAGATGCAATTATAGCTAAAATGTGCAGATACTATTATGTCCCACTTTAATTCACTACACATGATGTACCTCAAGAACATTTGATTAGACTATCTTCTAGGTTCACATTTGCAATCCATGAGGAGAAAAAGATAAGAGAAAGAGTACTTGTTTCTCTTATGCCTCTTGAATCAAAAAGGGAAGAAATAAATGAAATCATGGAGAAATATTAGAAAAATTTCTTACCCATAATGAGAGCCTACAAATTTATGGAAGAGATGTTTATAGAGATAGAACAAGAAGCTCATGATAAATGGAGCAAGCTACTCAATCCTACTGAGGAGAGCAGTTATGAGAAGGAAACTGTCACTCAGAGAGATAACTCAACAGCTGAGTTATACAGTGAAGAAGTTCAAATAACCGGCTAGAAATAGGTTGATATTATAGATGAAGAATGGCCTAAAAATAGTGAGGGAAATCAAGTACTAGCAAGTCCAATTCACATCAGTTTAGAGGATGAAGAGGTTACCAAAGAAGAGTTAACAATAAAAGGTAACTTAGATGATGATATAAATGATGAATCATGGTTAGACAACATTGTCAATAAAACTATAGGAAAAGACCCTGCAGTAGGAATACAAAAAGATGAAGACATAAATAC
This sequence comes from Thuja plicata, assembly GCA_018584345.1. Taxonomy (NCBI): domain Eukaryota; kingdom Viridiplantae; phylum Streptophyta; class Pinopsida; order Cupressales; family Cupressaceae; genus Thuja; species Thuja plicata. The sequence continues at coordinate 4,138,715 of MU227547.1, forward strand.
TGCAAAGGGAAATATCGATGGACAGGATTCAACTATTGACACTACAACAGTCAATACACCAATAAACATGAATATATTAATAGATGCTATTGATATTCAATCAAGTTAGGATAAATCATCTAAAAAGGATGATGATATACCCAAGGATATGGGTACAAATGAAAATAAAGATGCATCCAACACTCAAAAGGATACAGATACAGAAATGAATGATGTAACCGACAATCAACAAGAAGTGTCAAATGATAAAAAAAAAGATGCAGATAAAAAAATTGATGATACATTGAGAAAGATTGAAGAAAAAGATAAGTGTGAAGAAGTCAAGCAGGATGAAGGCACACAACAAAAATAAAATATATCTATTGATACACCTAAGGCCAATGAGGAGACATCTTCACAAAACCAGCCAATGGACTCAGAACAAAAATAAAAGGATGCCTCATCTTCTTGACCCTCACCTACCAGGTCAACCCAATCTCAATGATTACAAATGATAATACATCAATCTGCCACCCAACCAAAGAAGAAGAAGAAAACATTGAAGAAAGACATCTTGGCTCTTACAATGGATGAAGTAATAGAAGTCCCAAATTGGGATATTACTACTTTGGATAGTGATAAAATTCAAGAGTTTGGAGTGATATGCCAAAGAAAAGCCATTTAGAAGAAAATGATACAGGAACACAGGGAAACAATGACACTTGAAAAGGTAAGAGACATCCTCCAATAACTTGTTCCTGAGGTAAAACTTGAACAGAATGCTACAATTAAGGAACAAATTATTGTTCTTACTGACGCCATTACAAATCAGAATATAGATGCAGAACAAACAATGGAAGAACAAGCAGAGAAAAAGTATCAATACAAGTTAATTGATAAGATCAACCAAGAAGTGATAGTGAACAAGGTAAATCTCTCTAAACTAACTGATCAATTAGAGCCAATGATTGTTGAGGCAATTACCTTAGTTCAAAAGATGTGCATGCTTTAAAAGTTTATGAAAGAAAATAGTGACAAGTTAGCAGAAATAGATCCTAATGCCACAATGAGTGCACAAAGCCTAACCTCAAATGCAGACATTATCAAGGCACATCATGACAAGGTCATTAAGGCTAACAGACTAAGGCAAGAAATATGGGATGTTGAAACACAACTACGAGGTGTGATTATAGAACTATAGGCACACATATTGCCTATTCTTACTATTCTACAACAGTATATTTCTGAAGCCAGAAACTTAATTGAAACCCCAGAGATGTCTGTAGTAGACAACATCTATGATATACATGTAAGGATATCACTTGAGCACATGGTTCTAGAAATGTTGAAGGATAAATGGGAAAAGATGATGGAGGAGATCAAGTCTTCACATTCCCACCTTTTTGACAAGATGTAAGTACCTTTGCCTTTATTATCAAAAAAGGAGGAGTAGAAAGGAAATGTTTATTGTATGTATAGAAGGAACAGATATGTAAAGATAGCTATGTACAATATATCAAAAAAGAGAGTACATAAGGAAATGTATATATACTTACACTTACTAGAATATACATAGGGGGAGTCATTCAAATGACTAAGGAAGGAGTATACACAGGTGTACATACTAATACATTCAGTATGTTGCACATATCATATTTTTGATACTAATGTCAAAGGGGGAGATTGATGACATTATTTTTCCATTAGTACACTTAGTGAAAAACATTGACAGAGATCATCAGTACAAGCATAACCGGCAGACTGCAAGCATAACTGGCAGACAACAAACATACCCGACAGAACAAAAAGTCATGATAAAATGCTAAGTATGGAATTTAATGACAAATAGTTCAAGAAAGGAACACCGATGACAAAGAAAACCGACAGAATGACAGAGCAGACCGACCATCAGAACCGACAGTTAGTTAGAGAACCCACAAATAGTGGATCTAAGTTTTACACGTCAGATAAAGCATTGTAATTATATTTATAGAGTTTTAATTTGTTTTAAATCATTACTTTAGGGTCAAGAAATCATAATGTAAATATTTTAAAGCATCCCAATGAATCTAAAACATATCTAACTAAAGATCAAGGTCAAGTTGTAAACCTTGGATCTAGAGTTAACTTGCGAAAGCGTGAATCAAGAATTGAGCTAAAATCTAGTATAAATAGATGTTCAATCAATTGTGAATTATAAATTCATTTTTGTTGATAGCCATGAAGAGAATCTAAGGAGCAGAAGGTAGAATTCATGTAAAGTTTAGAAATAGATCACACTAGTTATCAAGAACACATAAAGGCTAGTGACGAGCAGACAAAGGTATTATTCAATCATGGAAAGATGATTACTCATACATAGGAAGCTTTATTGGATCTGTTATCAGCAATTGTAGATTGCATACATCATCAGATAAAATACTTATGTAGTTGCATTCTAACAAGTGCATCATATCTAAAATCCTTTTGTAGAAGGTGGACTTAACCGTTCTTTACAAATCTCTTAATAGAGTGCACACTTAACAGTGTTTCTAAAACTTCAAATTAAGTAGATCTTAATAGGTCTCCACTGTAATACTCCTAACAGGGTAGGTCATTAGAAGTGACCAATTGTAAGCCTTAATCGACCACTTCTTATCTGCAGATAGTGAAGTCTTATGGGTAACAATCCCCATCGCAGTTTTTACTTCTTAACAGGAGTTTTCTGCGATATCATATCTTGTGTCATGTGTTATCTATTTTCATGAATGTTTCTTGTATGGTTACATATTAAAGAAATTATGTTATGATTGCATACACATAAAGAAAGATGAACAGTTATATAAGATAATTTAAAAACTGATGACTAAGGGTTAATGGGCTAACCAAAAAAAGTTTTAGAGGTACTGATTCACCCCTCCCCTCTTAGTACATCATTCCAATATAATTCCAACACTCTCTTCTTGTCTTCTTCTTCTTGCATCCATGGCAATCCATTTAGATTAATTTTTCACTTGCATTTTAGATTAGATTCATGTTTCCTTTTACAGAATAAATCTTGCATTCTTATCATTTAGATTAATTTTCTTTCATGCATTGCAATCATATAGAATAGATTTCATTTTCATGCATTGAATCTCTCATTTCATGGTGTACTTGCATGGGCACAACTAGGTCAATCTGAGGGCCTTCATCACACACCTTTGCACTCCATGACTAGAGAGCTATGAGTCAATATTTGAGGCCTCATTCTTGAGCAACCTTGAATGGAATGATTCATAGAAGTGTGACACATTTTCATCACACAAGTTGTACTTGTTTCCGTATGAATAAGATAAAAAAGTGTTGAGAATTCATCTCATGTAATTGAGTTCTAGATACTCATCCAAGGGGGCTCACTTGGTGAGTAATCCTTAGTAGTGCTAGCTTTCTTAGTGTTAGTTTTATTTCCTGTAGCTTGACATTTCAATTCCAATATTCACATGTGCTTGCAACCAAAGTGGCAGAATAGTTAGAACATTGTGAATCAAGCATCAAGAATCCCCTTCCTTAGTAGTCATATTTCCATTTACTTATTTTCAAAGTATTTACTTCTTGTAGCAATAGAATAATTTTTCTTTCAATTCTTTATTTCCTACAAATTCACCACTAGCATGGTTTTAACAAGCACTTAGTGCATATATCTTGTAGAATCATTTCAATTAATACATCCCTGGATTGGTGATTCAATGAGCCTTCATGTCAAGGAGGATAGCTACTTAGATATGATGTCCAATCCCTGAGTTTGGTAATGAACCTAGTTATTGATCCATTTATGAAGTCAAGCAGCGAATAAGATTTCTCTTTTTTTTTTTAGATAAGCTATCAGGTAAAGTGTTAGTCTTAAGGTAGTCAAAGATTTTTCCATAATGAGTAGACTCGCAACTCAAAATTTGGCATACTAGTTTAGGTTTAGGATAGTCATAGGAAGGGTAAGGTAACTCTTCCACGAGGAATGCGTAACATGTATAATTTTTTGATAGTTGTAATAGATATGTTAAGTTAGCCATTGCATCTATCGCTGGACTGTTTGTACGAGGAATCTTCTCAAAGGTTCTATTAATGAAGTAGTTTTTTAAATCATCCGCCATGTTTTTGTATGGCACTAGCTTGTCATCTTTGGTCTGATAATCAATAATGATCTGATTTATGATTTACTAGGAATCATGATAGATATGCAATTCAATTATTTTCCATTCTAATGTCATTTTCAATCCATTGACTAATGTTTTATATTCCACGATATTGTTGGTACATGTGAATAGAATTTTGTATTCTTTGGGTATATTGTATCCTTACTGTGAGATGAACACTATACCTACTCTAGATCCCTCTTGTGTAAAAGAACCATCAAAATACATCTTCCATTTGTGTTATGTGATCATTAAGATTGATTCGTCAAGAAATTCCATAGTTAGAGGATTATTTCCTAGTAATGGTGCCTCAGCGAGAAATTCTGTGATAACCTATCCTTTGATGGCTTCTTTTCTACATATTCAATGTCAAATTTGCTGAGTAGCATCACCCATTAAGAAAATCTCCTTGTATAAGTTGCTTTTCTAAGGAGATATTTCAATGGATCAATTTTGGCCACCAATTTGATTGAATGTGCCAGCATATAATGTTAGAACTTCTACGATGCAAAAACCACCGCAAGGCAATATTTTTCAATGGGTGTATAGTTAAGTTCATATTGCACCAGTTCTGATGTTATATATTTCCCTCTCTTTTCCATTTTAATCTTGATGTGATAAAAGTGCCCCCAGTGAGGTGCTTGCTGCTGAGACATATAGTAATAATGGTTTTCTTGGTATGGGAGTTGTTAGGGATTTTTATTGCAAGTACCTTTTTTAAAACTAGTATAAATGCTTGCTCTTGTATATTTCCAATTTACCATATGCAAGAAAAGCCTAATTGATGAGGATTGGATAAGATCCTCCTTCTTTTTGAGATCCATGGACTCAGCCAGGTATTACCTTTGAATGCTTACTGATTTACAGTATCTATTATAGTGGATTGTGTCTTCTTACTAGTTTGTTGAATGCCTTTTACTGTATCAATAAGTTGATAACTATGCAAATGACTGTGATTAACCTGATACAGAGCTTAATAAGACAAAATATTATCTTGAAAATAGAAAATAGTAATGTAATAAGGATTCTCATCCTTCTTCCTTTTATAGTTCTCTGAACTTAGGAGGGGCAACCTATTTGATTCTCTCTTGAAGGAATCAACAAACTAAATTGTATACTCTGTGAATACAATTACTTATGAATGTATGCTTTCGTATGAATTTAATGTAATTGATTGATTGTTCTTAAATATTTAGATGATGAACAATTACTTTCAAAACCATAAACCAGTGCCTGATCCTATGGGCAACAAAGTCAATCTTGAATGTAAATCCACAATTAGGTGACTAATGAAACTAGATGAAACCTAGATAGAATGCCTTACAAACTATCCACTCACTCCTATAACTTTGTTTATCAGATCTTAATATCAATCTTCAGCTTCGTAGGATCATATGAAAGAATTACACCTTCCTTGAAGGACCTCACAAATGATTGCACAACTACCTTGCAGTTGATGTATTTAAATGCCTTACAAATAAACACATAAAAGCTTGAACAAAGATAAAAGAGACAACATAAGATATAAAATAGAGATTGCAATGTATTTTATTAATGTCTAACTGATGTGGACATGAATCTTGTTGCTGTTATAGAACCAGCTTGGCTCTGTTCTGAGATCTTTCTCCTAGATCTCTTAGGGTATTCACAACCCTAAACTGAGGTAAGTCACTCTAAACTTTACCTCCTCTTCAAGACTTAGTCCCCATCGAAATTCTTTTCATCTTCTTCTTTTTGAACCTACACAAATAGATTCATTCTACTTGCTTATTCAATATTTTCTGAATATTTCTTTCATTCTCTTCCCTAGCCAGACTATTACCAAGCTCGCCTAGGGTAAGATCTCCAGACTCTTTGCTATTGCTTCTCCTAAAGAAAAAAAAAAGGAAACTATGTACAAGGGATCCTCTCGAGTTCCATCCCAACACATGATTCTCACCATGGATTTAGCAATCTTGAGGGGCCATTACTGTTTACAACCCAAAACGGGTGAAGAACTAATAACTTGCAAAATAGAAAATAAGGTAACTAATCTACTTGCATGCAAAAGGAACCACAAAGAGACTTGATATCTACTAAACACACAATCTTAAACTTCTCATTACTGGAAATAAAAACAAAATAGTACAGTAATATACAAATCTCTAACTTTCCTGTAGCTTCTCTTCTTCTACAATGTCTACCTTCTAGATCTCTAAAATGAAGGCTCTTGATGTTATTAGTAACCACCCTCTCATAGGAAACAACCCTAATGGTCCACTAATTCACAACAATCTTTTTAGGAACCGTTACTCTAACCATACTATCCATAAAAGACAAGATCTACTTTTCATGGGCCGCTATGATTGAATATTTCCGAGCAAAAGTAAAGCAAGACGAGCTCCAGTGTTGGTTGAGCTACTAGGCACAAATGTAGGTTGAGCTAGGCCAAGTTGCTAGGTAGTGTAGGCTAAGCTAGTAGGCAATGTAAATCGAGCTGCTAGGCAATGTAGGCCAAACTGCTAGGCAATGTAGGCTGAGATACTAGGCAATGTAGGTTGAGATACTATGCAATGTAGGCTGAGCTGCTAGGTAATGTAGGTCGAGCTGCTAGGTAGTGTAGGCCGAGCTACTAGGCACCAGTGTAGGCCAAGTGCCAGTGATAAAAAGAATCTTATCCAAGGTTCCCAATGCCTTTGTTGGATTTACAAAGGCTTACCAACTACCTCACACACACACACAACTAAAGGAAACCAACTAAGCAACCTATCTAGACATGGATTGACCTAGTCATATCCATCTTAGGGAAATAAATCAAATGACCTTCTAAGGTCCACACACACACTCTTGACTTGTCTAGAGTCAGTACATGCTAGAAATAAGGAGCTAGGGGTTTGAGTTAGGTGTGCTCCTATACCATACTCCCCCAGAAAAAAGAAAGGTTAATCCATCCTTGGATTGAGCATGTTTGGATCAATTCCCAACCTCTTGAAGTCCATTTCTCTAATCCAAGTAGCATCAACATCTTCTTTTCCATGCCAATTGACAAGGTGCTCCATATAGTCTTTGTTCCTAGTCTTCTTGTAGACCCTTGAGTCTAGTATCTTTTCAGCTGTCATAGATGGAGTAGGGGTTAATTTTAGATCTTTTACCTCTTGTATTACCTCTTGAAGGTTTTGATCAGCATCTTGAATTAGCCCTTTGTATGTTATCAAATCTGCAATGTTGAAAACCAGTGACAACCCAATGTCTTTAGGAAGCTCCACCTTGTATGCATTGTTTCCATACTTTGCAAGTATCTTACATGGACCTATCCTCTTCTTCTGTATCTTGTGAGGAACACCTTTTTGCATACTATGTTTGTTCAAGTGTACCATCACAAAGTCTCCAATTTGAAACTAAACATCCCTCTTTGTTGCATCCACCTTTTGCTTTACCTTTTCAGCATTCTCAATCAAGTTCTTTCACACACTTTCATGTACTTCCCTCATTGAATGAGAAAATTCCTCAGCATATCCACTACCATGCATTCCTTCCTTCAATTATCTAAGCTCAAAAATTCCTCTTGGGTGAAATCCATAAACAATTTCAAAAGGACTCTTACCAGTTGATCTATTCACTGTATCATTGTATGCATATTCAACTTGTCCAATGAGTTGGTCCCATGCTTGTCCATACTCCTTTGTGAGGCATCTCAGCAAGTTACCAAGACTCCTATTGACTACCTCTGTTTGGCCATCTATCTTTGGATGATAGGTAGATCCAAAAAACAAGTTAGTGCCAAGCTTTTGCCATAAGGTCTTCCAAAAATGGCTCATGAATTTGCTGTCCCTGTCTGAAAAAATACTAAGTGGGAGTCCATATATCCTCACCACTCCACTAAAAAATAATTGAGCAATGTTACAAGCATCATGAATGGTCTTACAAGGTATAAAATGTGCCATCTTACTAAATCTGTCCACAACAGCATAAATATTGTCATATCCCTGCCTTGTTCTTGGAAAACCAACTACAAAATCCTTATGCATTCCCATGGTCTGGTTGGGATTGGAAGTGGCTGGTAAAGAGCTACATTGGAAGATGTGCCCTTTTTGTTTTGACACACTACACAACTCTAAACATATTGTCTAACATCTCTATTCATTCTAGGCCAAAAATAGAACCTAGTGACTAACTCTTGAGTCTTATTGACTCCAAAATGACCACTAAGTGCTCCATTATGTTTTTCTTGGATCAAATTTTCTCATAGACCCTTTAGGAACACAAATTTGACCTCCTTTAAACAATAAATCATTCTTCAATCATCATGAAAGTTGTTTTTAAAATCTTTGCATACCTTGTAGATTTGGGAAAAATCATCATCTTCAGCATATAGGTATTTGAAGCTATCAATACCTATGCCTTGTAGCTGAACTTCTTGGACTGTGAGCATCCTTCTACTCAATGCATCAACAACCTTATTTTGTACTCCCTTTTTATGCTTGATATTGAAAGTGTGGGCTTGTAGATACTCCACCCACTTCATGTGTTTGCTGCTGAGTTTGTATTGAGAGTTAAGGAAGCTGAGAGCTTGGTTATCAGTGTATACTATGAACTCTTTTGGAAGAAAGTAGTGCCTCCACTTCTTGAGTTCTTGGACTAGACCATACAACTTTAATTCATAAGAAGAGTACTTCTTATTTGCATCATTTAGCTTCTCACTATGGAAAGCTACTATTCTTCCGTCTTGGCTTATGACAGCCCCAATGGACACATTACTTGCATCACATTCTACTATAAAAAGCTTATCAAAGATTGGAAGAACTAGAGTAGGAAACTCTTCTATCTTCTCCTTGAGTGTTTCAAACCCTTTCTCATCTGGTGGTGTCCATTGAAAATTTGTCTTCATCCCACCTCTAATGGTGTCTAACATAGGTGCACAAATCCCGCTAAAATGTCTAATGAACTTTCTATAATATTGAGCTAAACCATGGAAAATCCTCACCTCAGTTGCAGCCTTGGGAGTAGGCCAACTTAGAATGGCATCCACCTTTCCTTGGTCCATTTTTAGGTTACCCTGTGACAAAACAAAACTGAGATATACAAGCTCGTACTTCATGAAGTCACACTTCTCCAAATTTATCATTAGCATTTCATCATAAAATTTCTTGAAAACAATTTTCAAATGCCTAATATGCTCCTCCTTAGTTCTGCTGAAAACTAAAATGTCATCTAGGTAGACAACAACAAACTTACCAATGCATTCTACCAATACCTCATTCATAAGCCTCACAAAAGTTCAGGGGGCATTAGACAAACCAAATGGCATTACAAGCCATTCATACAAACCTTCTATAGTTTTGAAGGTCATTTTCCCTTCATCTCCTTCATTTATCCTGATTTGGTGGTAGCCACTCTTACGATCAATCTTGTTGAAGTATTTTTCCTCCCCTAAACAATCCATTAGGTCTTCAATTCTGGGTATTGGGAACCTATTCCTTATGGTGATTCTATTAATGGCTCTAGAATCAGTACAAAGTCTCCAAGATCCTCCTTTCTTAGGTGCTAAAATAGTAGGGACTACACATGGGCTTATGTTTTTTCTAATTAGGCCTTGGTCTAATAACTCTCTGATTTGCTTGGCTATCTCTTCATTTTGCTGAGGGGTCATCTTATAGGAAGCTTTGTTGGGTAAGGTAGCTCTTGGTATGAATTCAATCTTGTGGCTAACAAGTCTCTTAGGAGGTAGGGGAGTGGGCTGGCCATCATTCACAATATCTCTATACTCTTCAAGTATTTCTTTTACCTCATTTGGTATCTCTGATTTCTTGACAGCAACTTCATCTTTTGGCTTCAATACTAAAGCAAATCCAACTCCTTCTCCTTCTCCTAGAGTCTTCAAGAACTCTTTCTCACCAACCATGAGCACACTTAAACTTGATGTCTTCACCTCTCCTTCTTCTATCAGGGACTAAATTTTGAAAGTCACCCCATCTTTCTTGAATGAGTATGAATTCTTGGTTCCATTATGCATGGCTTGCCTATCAAATTTCCATGCCCTTCCAAGTAGAAGGTGGCATGCATCCATGGCAAGAATTTCACATAGAGCTCTATCTTTATACTTGCGAATAGTGAACTCTACCCATGCTTGTTCTCCTACAAACACATGTTGTCCTTTGTTGAGCCATGTAACCTTGTATGGGTTTTCATGTGGAATCCTTTTCAAATTTAATTTGATGGCTTCCTCTTCACTAATGATATTATCAGTTTAGCCTGAATTAATAATGACTCTACACACCTTCCCTGTGATCCTGCACTTCACTCTAAAGAGTGCTCTCCTTTTGTTTGGTTCTTCTTTTCTTGGCTCTCTATTTAAGGTCCTCTTTATCATGAGGTTCTCACCTTCCTCTGATTCTAATGGTACCTTAGATGGATTGATGCTACAACTTGATTCTTCTTGGACATAGTTAACTCTCTTTCCACCTCCTTGAGAGGTAGAACCCTTTTCAGGACACCTATAGGCAGGATGTCCTATCCAATTGCAGTGGTAGCACTTCATGGTGGCAAAGTAGGATGCTCCTCTTCCTTGATTGTTGTTGCTCCTTCCTCTCCAACTAGTGTTAGAGCCTCTACCTCTGTTGAAACCTCCTCTATTTGAGTTTCCTTCCTGATTTTCAGTGAGCTTGTTCTCACTTTTCTACCTTGAATCTAATTCTCTTCCACCATAGCCTCCTTTTCCTCTTCCTTCTCTACCTCTACCTCTTCCTCTAAATTTTGATTCTAATTTCTTTTTGTTCTTCTCTTCCACTTTCAATGCAAGTTGGAAACACTTATGGACAGTTTTGGGAGTCCACAAACTGATTTCCTCTTGGATATTTCATTTTAGGCCTCCAAGATACCTATCCCCCTTGATAGACTCATCCTCTTGGACTCTTGACCTCAAGTATAACTTCTATAATTCTTCAGTATACGTAGCCACATCCAAATCTTTTTGCTTCAAACTCTACCTCTTCTTGTGTAACTAGATTTCATAATCCTCAGGTAGGTATTGCTCCTTTACCTTGTTTAACATGGCCTTCCAATTTAAAATTGGATGCTTACCCATCTTCTCCCTCTCTTCTTGGAGGTATTTCCACCATGTTAATGTTGAACCTCTTATCCTTGACTTTGCAAATTTTACCTTTTGTGCTTCAATTATGCCCTCACATTCAAAATGATTCTCAATACCGCCTATCCATTCCACAACCAGTTCACTATCCATTTTTCCATTAAAGAATGGAATTCCTTCAAGAATTTTTCCTCCTAGGGCTATGAGATCTTTTAGAAATGCCTCCTCATTCATGGGAGGGTCTGGTGTAGGTATCAAGTCTTCTTCATCAACTTTCTGCTTCCCTCTGCTGCTGCTGACTTCATTTCCATCTTTGCCTTTTGTTGCATCTACAACTTCTTGAAGTTTTACCTTCATCTCATCCAAGGCTTCTTCAAGGAGTCTACTGCTTTCCCTTTCATCCTCTATCACTCTCTTCTACTCATCTACTTCCTTTACAAGCTCTGCATTGGTGACCATTTTTTTTCACCTACTGATACTTCTGGCTGGAAAATTTACCACAAGCCCAATCAATTTAGGCTCTGATACCAATCTAATGTGGACGAAAGTCTTGTTGTTGCTATAGAACTAGCTTGGCTCTATTCTAAGATCTTTCTCCTAGATCTCTTAGGGTGTTCACAACCCTAAACTGAGGTAAGTCACTCTCAACTTTACCTCCTCTTCAAGACTCAGTCCCCATCAAAATGATTTTCATCTTCTTCTTGTTGAACCTACACAAATAGATTCATTCTACTTGCTTATTCATTGTTTTCTGAACATTGCTTTCATTCTCTTCCCTAGACGGACTATTACCAAGCTCGCCTAGGGTAAGATCTCTAGGCTCTTTGTTGTTTCTTCTCCTACAGAAAAGAAAAAGGAAAATATGTACAAGGGCTCCTCTCAAGTTCCATCCCAACACATGATTCTCACCATGGATTTAGCAATCTCGAGGGGCCATTACTGTTTACAACCCAGAATGGGTGAAGAACTAATAACTTGCAAAACAAAAAATAAGGTAACTAATATACTTGCATGGAAAAGGAACCACAAAGAGACTTGATATCTACTAAACACACAATCTGCAACTTCTCATTACTGGAAACAAAACAAAATAGTATAGTAATCTACAAATCTCTAACTTTCCTATAGCTTCTCTTCTTCTACAATCTCTACCTTCTAGATCTCTAAAATGAAGGCTCTTGATGTTATTAGTAACCACCCTCTCATAGGAAAAAACCCTAATGGTCCACTCATTCACAAGAATCTCTTCAGGAACTGTTACTCTAACCATACTATCCATAAAAGACAAGATCCACTTTTCATGGGCCGCTACGACTGAATATTGCCGAGTAATAGTAAAGAAAGCCGAGCTCCAGTGTTGGCCGAGCTGCTAGGCACCAATGTAGGCTGAGCTGCTAGGCACAAATGTAGGCCAAGCTGCTAGGCACAAATGTAGGCCGAGCTGCTAGGAAATGTAGGCCGAGCTACTAGGCAATGTAGGCCAAGCTACTAGGCAATGTAGGCCGAGCTGCTAGGCAATGTAGGCCAAGTTGCTAGGCAGTGTAGGCCGAGCTACTAGGCACCAGTGTAGGCCGAGTGCCAGTGATACCAAGAAGCTTATCCAAGGTTCTTAATGCCTTGGTTAGATTTCTAGAGGCTTACCAACTTCCTCACACACACACACAACTAAAGGAAACCAACTAAGAAACCTATCTAGACATGGATTGACCTAGTCATATCCATCTTATGGAAATAAAAAAAATGACCTTCTAAGGTCCACACACACTCTCTTGACTTGGCTAGAGTTAGTACATGCTAGAAAGAAGGATCTAGGGGTTTGAGTTAGGTTTTCTTCTGCACCACTAACTGCTTCAAAATACATTCAATAGACAAAAAGTACAGAGGCTCAGACAAAATTGTAGTAGTCTGCCTTGTAATTATATTCCATAATCTTTCAAAATATTACAATAAGCTCTATTTATAGGCTAAAACCATCTTGGAATCCTTAAGAAGTAAGGATACAACAATATTTGGATGGTTTTAAGACCTAAACTTAAAATATATAAAAGACAAAAGATAGGAAGGAACCAAGCGGTGGATGAACAAAAATGAAGAATGAAATCTGATTTTGTTCTTTGTCTTCTTATGATCTCTGGCACCTTTGTCCGTATGTGTTCAAGATAGCTTTTTATATTTATAGCGAGACTTAGTGACTACCATTACAGGCTAATCTACACTAGTCTTCAAGATAACTAACCTTCATGTGCTCAAAGAGCAGGTGCCATGTGTCCTCCTATTCTTCATCAATAACATCCAAGTCAACAATGACAGGATTTTTCTTCTTGGGATTTGTTATAACATCCCATGCTATGAAATCATCTTCAGCCATTCAAAGCTCTAAATATTCTCTAATTGGGTCTTCTGTCTTTTCCACCTTGCATCCATAATTCTCTTGACATCTATAATGAATTTATTAAAATTTGTTTCAACCTTAAATGGTGTACTGCACCCATGACTATCTCTGTTTTGATCCTAGAGGATCTTGTTTGTCATAAATGGATTGATCTTAGAGGTTCATCCTATTTTAGTTTTGGGATCCATGTGTGTATGGTCAAGGATCTCTTAGGCAACCTTATGAGCCTAGAGATGCCTTAGTCGGTTTGGATCACCTAGTTAGGTTTTGTCTCTTTAAGCATGTTTTGTGTTTTTAGAGTCCTTAGAGTTAAATTACTTGGATTCATGTTATTATTATCTTTTTATGTCATTTGGATAGGTTTGGATTCATTCTTAAGGTCATTGAGTGCAAAAAGACAAGTTTTTCCGAATGTTGAAAAAGTTGTCAAAAAGTTGTTCATGCAACTTCCAAAAGTTGCTCGAAAGATGCAAGATGGTATCCCAATAGTCACAAGGAATTTTTGATTGATCCAAATTCACATTTGATGTTTTCTTAAGTTCTTAATTTGAACCGAAATGGTTAGAAGTTCTGAGATGTAATTTTGATGCATGAGAAGTGGAATATGAAGTGATTTTGTGAGCATTTCTAAGTTCTATGGCCGTGTAAGGTATGATTTTGGGGAACAAAGTTGATTTACTAAAGGTATTGTGTGTTATTGTCACTCTAAGATTGATTTGAAGTCATTTGGTTTTTATTTGACAAGTTTTATTTGAAGTTTCCAAAAAGCAGTCCAGGAAGGAGTCTATTTGAAGCACAGTTTGCAAATGGAGTCCTAACTTGCATTCTAACCAATGGATTTCTCTAAGATCCTGGAAAATTCAAGTTAGGATGGTATATTTAATTATTCTACATGCTCAAAAAATTTCTTGAAGAGTAAGACCCTCATGTGTCAAGCCCTAGGCTGAATATCTTAATGTATTCAGCCTAGAATGAAGGAGAAGGAAGTATTGTGTTTGATCAAGAGATTGGTTGAGTGAATTAGGAGTGGATTTGAGTTTTAGGGAGTTATTTGAAGACATTTGGAACACTATTTCAATCCCATGCACCTAATTTCTAGTACTTGCCTTGAAATCCAAGCCTAATTAGGCTAATTAGGTCTGCAAACTTGGTGAGAATTAGGGGTTGCTGGAGTGGAGTTGAACTTCAAGGCTTTGGGGTCTGATATAACTTCATAAAGGGTATCTGGATATATCCTTATTTTTCTAGAAAGTAATCAGAAGGGAAAGTTAAGTTTCAAAAACCTCTTGGATAGTACTACAAGGAATTATAGGATAGTCCTAGATAGGTACTGTATGGATAGTGAAGGTCTGAACCAAAGGGTGATTCTTGGTCCTGAGGACATAGGGAAGGTGGCCCAATAGTTAGTTTGGGTTTGTGAAGTCACTGGTGAAGACTTCTATGTTGAGGCCTAAAATAGGGCTAGTGTCCCTAAAGCCCAAAAGTGTAAGAGTTTGAATTGGACTGTATCCAATTGGGAAAATTTTGGAAAATGATTCTACCACCTTAGATAGGTAGAATACATTATGTGGGAAAGGATCTAGGATCCTAGGAGAACCCAAGTTTGCTTGGGTTCCTTATTGAAGGAAAAGGAGGAACACTACACTTAAAGAAATAGAGAAATTAAAGAGTTCTTAGATAAGTAGGACTAATGGGGATGATTTAGAATCAGACCAAAAAAAAGAAGAAGAGGAGGAGAGTGATGAAGAGAAGATAAAGGTACCAGAAGAGCAAAGAATCTTAGAAGATTTGGAGAGAGTGGGTAGGAGAGATAACAAACTAGACCTACCAATTTTTATGGGTAAGATGGACCCTGAGGAATGCATGGCTTGGGTGGAAGCCTTAGAAAATTATTTTGAATGTGAGGATATCCCCATCTCACAGAGAACAAAGATTGCCAAGTCCAAAATGAAAGGACCTGCACTAAGTTGGTGGAACTTCCTCAAAAGGGGAGAGGGTAGAGAAAGAAAATGATGCTATAACCACATGGAAGAATATGTTAAGAGAAATTAAGAAGTAATTTATTCCTGAAGACTATGAAGTAACTCTGCACAAGAAGTTACAAAATTTGAATCAAAAGGACCTTGATGTGGGATCTTACGCTTATGAATTCCACAAGATCTCCATGAAGGAAAAGGCCCCTGAAAGTGAGAAATAAAAACTTGCTAGATACATGAATGGGCTCAAATATAGTATCCAAGATTAAATAAGTTTGTTTTTTCCACAGTCTGTACACCAATGCTATCAAATGGCTATGAAGATTGAAGAAAAAAAAGATGGAGAGGAGAAAAAAATAGTAGAGGAAGAGGAAATGGTTTCAAAGGTAGGGGGAGGTTTCAAGGGAGGGGATCATCTCCAAGACCACAGGGAGAATCCAATCACCAAGAGTATGATAGAGATAAAAATAACAAAGGTAATTTCAGAGGGGGTAGAGGCAATAGAAGAAGAAGGTCAAGAGGTAGAAGAAACTCCACATTCACTGGAAAGTGTTTTTCCTGCAATCAGGTTGGTCACCAATCTTTTAGATGTCCAAACAAGGCTGGTACATCAGGAGGAGATAGAAGAGTCCAACTCACTCAAGATGAGTACTATCAAAGAATGACCTCCTACCACACCACTACATATATACCTGCAGACACAGAGCAAGGAGAATGCATAATGTTCAATAGGAAACTCCTAAAGATGCTAACTCCCAAGGAGCCCCCACAAAGGAAGAGTCTATTCAGAACTCACTGCAATGTACTTGGTAAGATTTTCAAAGTTATTGTTGATTATGGTTCTACATAGAATTTATTTTCTAATTCAATGATAGATAAGATTGGTTTGAAGAAAATACCCCACCCATGCCCCTATAAAGTATCTTGGCTTAATAAGGACCAACAAGGTTTAGTAGATGAGCAACGTTGGGTAGAATTTCAAGTAGGAGAATATAAAGATAAAGCTTTGTGTGAATTTTTGGATATGGATGCATGTCATATTCTCCTAGGAAGGCCTTGGAAATATGATGTTGATTCCCAATATGGGGCAAAGAAAAATGTGTATACTTTGACTAAGAATGGGATTAGTAACACTATGACACCTCTCCCTGGTTCTGAGAAAGACAAAGCCTTAACAAACAGTGTTACCTTAGTGGGAGAGAAGGAATTTTTGAAAGTTCTTAAGGAGAGAGGAATGTCTTGTTTTTCCATTATAGTAGAGCCCAAAATAGAGCCTAAGAAGACTCCAAAAGGTCATGAATCTCATAGAAGTGTTGGCCCTAAGGAAGTAGCAAATTTGTTGAACAAATACAAAGGGATAGTTGTAGACAAGATTACTAATGTTTTACCACCATAGAGGGATATTAGCCAATATATAGACCCCATATCTAGTTCTACCTTACCAAATAAGGTTTCTTACAAGCTGACCCCTGACCAAAATGCAGAAGTTGCAAGACAGATTCAAGAGTTGATAGGAAAAGGCTTCATTAGGAAGAGCATAAGCCCTTGTGCAGTCCCTGCACTCCTAGAACCTAAGAAAGAGGGTACATGGAGGCTATGTACTGACTCTAGAGACATCAATAGGATAACCATCAGATTTAGGTTTCCTATGCCAAGGATAGAAGATCTCATGGACTACCTAGGAGGGGCAAAATATTACTAAAAGATTGATCCAAAGAGTGGGTATCATCAAATTAGGATCAGACAAGGGGATGAGTGGAAGACATCTTTCAAAACTAATTAGGGGTTATTTTAATAGGTAGTGATGCCCTTTGGCCTCTCTAATGCTCTTACTACTTTTATGAGATTAATGAATGAGGTCCTTAAGCCTTTCATAAATCACTTTGTAGTTGTTTATTTAGATGACATTTTGATCTTTAACAAAGATAAATAAGAGTATTTGGTCCATTTAGATATGGTAATGAAGAGGCTACATGAAGAAAAGTTGAGGATAAATTTGGAAAAATGTGTGTTTATGAAAGAGGAAGTGAGATTTCTTGGCTTTGTCATCTCCAAAGGTAATTTGAAAATGGATCCTTCCAAGGTAGAAGCCATACTAAATTGGCCCACTCCAAAATCTTTCAGTGAAGTCAAAAGTTTACATCAACTAGCTAGTTTCTATAGGAAATTTGTGAAGAATTTTAGTGGGGTGAGCGCACCAATGATAGATACTATCAAAGGGGGAAGGAAATGAAAATTTGTATGGACTGATGCTGTAGAAAAGTCCTTTGAATACTTGAAGACTAGAATCTCTCAACAACCTATCTTAACTCTCCCTGATTTTCACAAGGTGTTCACCATTGAGTGTGATAATAGTAAAGGAGCTATTGGGGGTGTTCTCAGCCAAGAAGGGAGACCTGTGGTATTCTTCAGTGAAAATATTAATGAAGCTAAGTAGAAATATTATACATATGATTTGGAGATGTATGGCATGGTCCAATCTCTGAGAAAGTGGAGGCATTACTTATTGCCAAAAGAATTTGTTGTATTTATTGACAATCATGTTTTGATTTTTCTTAACAAACAAGAGAAACTAAACCATAGACACCTCAAGTGGATGGAATACTTGCAAGCATTCACTTTCACTATAAATCATAAAAGGGAGTAGCTAATAAGTTAGCTGATGCATTAAGTAGGAGGAATTTGGCTATACAAGAAGTAGCCTTGGAAAGTGTAGGTATCTCTGTCCTCAAAGACATGTATCCCAATGATGCAGACTTCAAAGAAATTTACCAAGTTTGTTTGGAACTAGGAGATAGATATCACACTAAATTTGTAGAATATATTATTCAAGAAGGATTATTGTTTAAGGGAGTCAATTGTGTATCCTTGATTGTTCCATGAGGGAGAACATCATAAAAGAGAAGCATTGTGGATGTCTATCAGGCTATTTTGGTCTTGATAAGACACTTGAGATAGTAAGAAGCTTCTACTTCTGGCCCAAGATGAAGATTGAGATAAGGATATTTGTAGAGAATTGCCTAGTGTGCCAAAAAGCCAAAGGCACTAGTTCAAATGCATGATTGTACACTCCATTACCCATCCCTAACAAACCTTGGGACTCCATCAACATGGATTTTGTATTGGGTCTTCCAAGGACAAAGGAAGGTTATGAAAGTGGCTATGTGGTTGTAGACAGATTCTCCAATACGGCCCACTTCTTAACTTGTAAGACTACACATGATGGCTCAAGTATTGAAGGGTTATTCTTCAAGGAGATTGTGAGACTCCATGGTTTACCACTCACCATTGTTTCAAATAGAGACCCCAAGTTTGTGGGACATTTTTGGCATACCCTATGGAAGAAACTTGGAACAAATTTAGCTATGTCATCTTCCTACCACCCTCAATCAGATGGAAAAATTGAAGTCACCAATAGGTCCCACAAGCAAAGTTCTCCTACAATGATTCTATTAACAGAAGTTTAGGACTCAGTCCTTTCCACATTGTCTATGGATCCCACCCTAGGGGTGTCTTGGAACTAAAAAACATTCAGGATTTTGGCTAGAGGAGTGCCCAAGGTGAGGATTTTATAGAGCTAATGAAGACCATTCATCAACAAGTGAAGGACAAACTACAAAAAACCTATAAGAAGTATAAACAAGATGCATATGCCAAGAGGAGAGATGTCCAATTCAAAGTTGGAGATATGGTTATGGATCACCTGAAGAAGGAAAGACTACCCAAGGAAAAGTACACCAAGCTAATGATGAAAAAGATAGGCCCTTTTAGAATCTTGAAGAAATGTGGCAATAATGCTATACATAATTGAATTACCTTCCACCATTGACTTATCTCCCATTTTCAATGTAGCTGACCTATACCCATACAAAGGTCCTATCACTGATGTCTCCATTGCAGGTGCTCAAGATCTACCATAGGATAAAGAGCTACAAGATTTACAAAAAACACCACCATAAGATATTGACTGCATACTGGACAAGAGGATAACCAAACAAACCAGGAGATCCACCTTCTATGAATACCTAGTCAAATGGAAACAACATTCAGTGGAGAATTCTACTTGGCTAACACCATAAGATATCAAGAAGATTGGTTTCAATCTAAAAGATCTCCCAACTCAAGGGACTTGAGAAAATTTTGTCTTAGGGAGTATGATGCAGTGCACCCATGAGTGTCTTTGTTTTGATCCTAGAGGATCTTGTTTGTCATAAATGGATTTATCTTAGAGGATCAACCTATTTTGGTTTTTGGATCCATGTGTGTATGGTCAAGGATGTCTAAGGAAACCTTATGAGCCTAGAGATGCCTTAGTCCATTTGGATCACCTAGTTACGTTTTGTCTCTTTGAGCATGTTTTGTGTTTTTAGATTCCTTAGGGTTAAATTCCTTTGATTAATTTTATTATTAGATTTTTTATATCATTTGGATAGGTTTGGATTTGTTCCTAAGGTTATCAAATGCAAAAAGACAAGTTTTTCCAAATGTTGAAAAAGTTGTCAAAAAGTTGCTCATGTAACTTTCAAAAGTTGCTCGAAAGATGCAAGATGGTAGCCCAATAGTCATGGGGTGTTTTTTATCAATAAAACTTCACATTTGATGTTTTATTAAGTTCTTACTTTGAACCAACATGGTTAGAAGTTCTGAGATGTAATTTTGATGCATGAGAAATAGAATATGAAGCAGTTTTGTGAGCATTTCTAAGTTGTACGGCCGTGTAAGGTGTGAGTTTGGGAAACCAAGTTGATGTCTTGAAGTTATTGTGTATCATTGTCACTTTGAGATTGATTTTAATTAATTTGTTTTTGATTTGACAAGTTTTATTTGAAGTTTCCAGAAAGCAGTCCGGGAAGGAGTCTATTTGAAGCATAGTTTGCAAATGGAGTCCTAACTTGCATTCTAACCAATGGATTTATCTAAGATCCTATAAAATGAAAGTTATGATGGTATATTTAATTATTCTACAAGCTTAGGAAATGGATCGAAGAGTAAGACCCTCATGCATCAAGCCCTAGGTTGAATATCTCAATGTATTTAGCTTAGAATGAAGGAGAAGGAAGTATTGTGTTTGATCAAGAGATTGGTTGAGTGAATTAGGATTGAATTTGAGTTGTAGGGAGTTATTCAAAGACATATGGAGCACTTTTTCAATCCCATGCACCCAATTTCTAGTACTTTCCTTGAAATCCAAGCCTAATTAGGCCAATTAGGTCCGCGAACTTAGTGAGAGTTAGGGGTTGCTGGAATGGAGTTGAACTTCAAGGATTTGGGGTCTGATATAAATTCATAAAGGGTATCTAGATATATCCTTAGTTTTCTAGAAAGTAATCAGAAGGGAAAGTTAATTTGGAAAAACCTCCTAGATAGTACTACAAGGAATTCGAGGACAGTCCTAGATAGGTACGGTACAGAAAGTGGAGGGTTGAAACAAAAGGTTATTCTTGGTCCTTATGACATAAGTAAGGTTTCCCAATAGTTAGTTTGGGTTGGCTAAGTCACTGGTGAAGACTTCTAGGTTGAGGCCTAGAATAGGGCTAGTGTCCCTAAAGACCAAAAGTGTAAGAGTTTGAGTTGGATTGTATCCAATTGTGAAAGATTGGAAACTAATTTTACCACCTTGGATAGGTAGAATACATTATGTGGGAAAGGATCTAGGATCCTAGGAGAACCCAATTTTTCTTGGGTTCCTTATTGAAGGAAAAGGAGGAACACTACTTTTCTTATTGTCACCTCTACATTATTAAAGGCTTCATCTAGGATCTTGTTATATCTTTCCATATCTAATTCTCTTTTGTTAGAAAAATACACCTCTTTAATAGGTAGCACACTATCAAATTCTGAGCTCCATACCCCTAGTGTCTTGATTTTATTATCTTCTAATCTTATTGAAGGCACAAATCTGTTGTAATCGGGCCCAAACATATTAATTCTTGCCTCAATCTGATTTGACTTGCCCTTGAAAAAGGAAAAAGTTACACCTACCTATTCTATCTCCTCCCCAACTTGGGTTACTATCTCTGGTATATTTGATCTTAGTGGTTGCAAAGATGCTAATCTTTCAAATAATCTGGTTCTTATTGACCATGTAGCATAGTAAGGGTTTAGAATTGATACAAAATTATTTACTTCCACTTGCAGGCCAGAAAATTTACCATAGGATCCATATACTATATCTATTTTATCCTTTAAAACATTGATCATATGTTGCAAAATTTCTATCAATGCTCCTAAAACAACATTGTTATTCTCACTAATCACCTGCTCTATTTCTGCTATAGCATACTCTGTTTCCTCTGTTTGAATCTCAACATTTGTTCCTTCTTAGGTTTAATAGGGACAACCTCAGGAATCTATAGAATTTTTTGTGTTAATTCCTTTATTAGCTTCTCGCATGCATTAATTTTTATCAGACACAACTCCCTATCCTTAACTATATCATTGGTTTTACTAGCCAGTTTATTAAATCTCTCGGACATATGGGCAGCCTTAGCTTCATTCAGTTGTGCAAAATGGGTGAGAACTTGAGAAATTTCCAAGTATTTTGTGTTCTAGATAGACCAAATGATCTTGTCCCCCTCCATTTTCTTTTTTATATTCATCAAGGATGGCTTCTGATCCTTTGGAGCTAAGCTCCACATTGTTAGGGCCTGGGATTTTGGATTATTTCCAAATCCTCTTATTATTTCTCAAACCTAGATTTCTGATGATAGCTTGACATCAGGTTGCTTCCTTATTTGGTCAATTATGAAAGCTGAGGCTAAGTCCCATCCTTACACCAACAACATTCCACTGGACTTTACCAACTGCCTAGCTTCTTCTAGTATTATTTGTTCTGACTCACTATCATATTCTTGCAATTCCTGCAAGGCCTCATCTATGCATGTTAGAAGAGGCAATTCAATTTCCTCTTCATCATCTTTCTACAACTTTTTCCCTAATATTATTTGCTTTCTAAGTTGATGATCATACGCCCTATCACCAGTGATAAGAGCAACAATTCTATCCTTTTTATTTTCTTTCTTCTTATCATGAGATGAATCCCCTATTTATACTCTTTGTTTCTTTAATGGGGACTCATTAGTGACTTCAGTCTCAGGTACCTCTGTCAGGTCAATTATATTTTCTCCTTTTGTTGCCTATTCTGCAACAAATGGTTGATCCATTGGAGGGGTCTAGGAACTGAATATCCTCCATCACTATCCTCTTCATATTCTTATGAAGAATGCCCTTTATGGCCTTTATCCTTCACTTCAAGTGCATCCTCAAGTTGTTCACATAACACATGGTAAGACTCAATCATGGCATCAAGTCTTTTTAGTTATGGTAATGTTGGGAAGAAACCCAGAAAAGAGATTCCTTTCCTCTTCACTTGTCTCTCCAAATCCATTAATTTATTAAATTTATCAGCCCTTTGATTGACTTCTCCATCCTCCATTATGTTTCTAAAGAGGTCCTCCTCCATACATTGCTCATATTCTTTAGTATAGGGAATAGTAGGTGTTAAGATCTTCTTGGAACTCATTATGAAACCTTATATGTTAGTGTATGTATATAGGGATACATTCATCCTATAATGGCTTAACCAATTATTCACTGGATCCATTGCCCTTTTTCCAATTGTGAAGTTGTAGATCCTGAATTGTCTAGGGGTAAATGTACTCTTTCTACAAGGAGCTAGGTGCTCTCTATCTATTAAAATCAACTGTCAGATGAACTCCATTGCTGCAATTCTAGGTGGCACATAGAATGGGAGAACATGGGGTGGGTGAGTACAACCATAAACCCTTATCAAAGTGTAATTATTTTCATAGTAAAAGTCCCCCCAATTTTTGTCTCCTAGCCATTTGTCAACATATTGGCATGGTCTCAGCAATTGCAGCACCTTCACTGGCAGCCTAGTCTTGTCTACACCTAAACACTTGATGATTGGATATACCATCCAATTCTAAAAAGCATAGAATTCATTTTATCTAGATGTGTAGTTCGATACCCTTAACCAGAATTGTATTGGGTTGGCTTGATTTTGATAAAACCTCTGAGGCTTCAGATTCTAGAAATTCATAAGAGGAAAATTATACTATAGAATTAAATGCATCAATATGGAATAATGCATGAATTTAGGGTCTTTCTCCTTATTTCGGATATCAACAAACCCTTGATGCATTTTGTCAATTATATACTGAATATAATCATAGCTTGTGCTAATATGAGGGTTTTGCATATCTAAGACAATCATAAGGATATCTAAACTTATTCTCTCAGGCCCTCCATCCACTCCCAAAACTCTCCATAGTGCATAGGAAATGTACTTCATATAAAAGCTGAGGTCTTTGTAGTAGTAGGGAGAAATTCCTGGGATAGGCGCTATGTAATTTTTAATATTTTTGGGCACATGATATTCCTAAATCAAATTTGATGCAACACCATACTCTCTTGTATATCTGGCCTCTAAACCTTTTAAATTTATCTCCATAGACATTGGATAATGTACATTGAACACCTTGATGAATGAATTTCTATCTAGGGTTATGAGGGATTTTCCATCATCCCATTTTATGGTCTTGGTAAGGACACAATACCTACTAGCCATCTCTAGAATGAAATCAGCATATGCAAAAATATTAGGGACTATTAATTTTGCGAATCCACAATCCATGGGTTTGAAATAGGAACAGGTTCATCACTATTTTTGTAGAAGTAATTGAAAAGTGAATAACTAGAAGAACCTGGAGTTTTAGCATCCCTAATGTAT
Source organism: Thuja plicata (assembly GCA_018584345.1). Classification (NCBI taxonomy): domain Eukaryota; kingdom Viridiplantae; phylum Streptophyta; class Pinopsida; order Cupressales; family Cupressaceae; genus Thuja; species Thuja plicata. The sequence continues at coordinate 4,163,031 of MU227547.1, forward strand.
GACAAATCATCAAGGAGATTGTTGGCATTTACCTTTCTATTTTGGCTGGATCCAAGCAACAAAGTGATAAATTCCTTTGAGTAATTCCTCTTTCCTTTCATATCTTCCTTTGCATCCCCACTTTTACCGCTGGTAGAAGAAATGCTCACTGCTTGACTCATCCTATCCTTTGTTCTGATCACACTTTATCTTTACCAATATTAAAACAAATCTATCCCAAAAACACTTACCTCCAACTGTAAGTCACTCAATTTCTTTTGGATCACTGATTATCACTCAAATTCCCTAGATTCTGGACTGAAAACTTGCTTGTTTCACTCTACGAATCCTAGTAGCATTGTTTTCTGCACACACTAATTATTTAGCAAGTTTCTCTCTAAAAACAATAAAACTTTTGATAAAATACAATGATTAACGGTAACATCTATTTATTTCAGAATCATCAATGCAAAAATCATATATTTGAAATTCAATCACTTCTGCCTTCATTTCTTTGTGCTATGAAATCAATTTCCTTTTCCTAGCCATAGCCTTTGAAATTGAAAGGATTTTAATTTTGAATGAGTGCCTTTTCATAAAAAATCCTTATTATATTCGAAGAGGATCCAGATTTGATCTGATTGGCTATCTTGAATACAACTCAACTACCTCTTAATAGGCTATCATAAATCTCTTAACTTCTATTGGCTGGCAATTGTACATCTTGGCACCGAATAAAAATCTTTGCTCAAACTCTGGTTCTCTTATTAGCGACCTCGCAACTGCATTGTCTCCTTATCACTAAGAAATACCCTTAACTATGGTTTCTTTCTGAGACTTGGCGACTGGGCCACATGATCAACTTCTTGATCAATGGTTATCTCTTAGTGACCAAATGAAATTACTTAACTCATATTTTTTCTGAGACTTCGTGACTGAGGCCTCTAATAACTCATCTTAAACCTTGGTTTCCTTTTAGAGACTTGGTGACTGTGTAATCTCCTTGTCATTGAGAACACCTTCTAACTAATAATTTACTTTGAGATAACGTGACTATACTTTATCTCATAGTCGCTGAATAAATTTCCACTTGTCACATTTATCTGGAGATTACCCGACTAACATAGATCTTCTTTCATCTGCATCTGATGGACTGCGCTAAGTCTCCAAATCTTCAAGGCAAACCCTAATTTATTATGAGACTATGGGAATATCATCTCTAAGTGGCTAGATGAATTCATTACCTTAAATTTTTCTCAAAGACTAAGCAATCGTTGCATATTTGAACACGTGTCTCAATGTTATCCTTTTGTCTCTTAATGGCTGAATCATCTTTGACATTTCAAAATTTCTCAGCGACTTAACGCCAACCATCAGATCTTCTTCTAATCTGATGCTTGTCACCAAGTCTCATGTTTTTTCATTTAACTCTTACTTTCTTCTGAGACTCCATGACTAACATTAATATTGAAACCTGACATTTAACTCTGATTTACTTAGGAGACTTTGCAACCAAAGGAACTAAGTGTCGCTAAAATATTTTCAAACTGCTGGGGTTATTACGAGACTTCCCGACCACCATTAGATGAAACTAGAGATGGATAGTCTGCGCTAAGTCTCCCTTTCATTTAAAGTATATTATTTTCTTTGGGAGACAATGCGACCAAGGAATTTTTGCTAAGTCTCGTAATAAAATGGAATATTCTCAGAGCTTTAAGAGACTTTGCGACCCGACTTTAAAAAAGGCACATGACATATCAAAGACTTTAAGTTATGATAAAGTAACTTCAAAACATAAATATGACTGAGAGAATTAGGGTTTTAGCCATTTTTGAACAGAGGATGACCTAGGACTTAAGGTTTTTTGAATTCTTTCTTGATTTTGTCTTTAATATCACTACATGCAGAGGTATTTTGACAACTGTAGATAGAATTTTCAACTCTTAAGCATAGAAATGATTGAGGATTTCAAAAAAATTGGCAGACTACAAAACTAGAAAAACAACCAACAGGAGCCTTTAGAATTGGTGGATTTGCAAGATACTATTTTAGTTGATTAAATGATACGTCCCATGTCTCATCCCATTTATAGGTGATTCCTTCATGCAAAATCTTGGTAAATGGTTGTTCTTTATCAATCAATTGAGCAATGAATCATCAAATTGACTGAAGCTTTCCTTGTAATGACTACACTTGGCCGATATTATTGGGTGATTTCATTTCCATGATGAATTTTATCTTTTCTAGATCTACCTCAACTCCTTTAGTAGAGATTATGTATCCTAGGAGTTTTCCAGAAGCAACCCCGAATGCACACTTCTTTGGGTTTAATCTGAGCTTAAAGTGTTCCATCCTATCCAAGATTTTAGCTAAGTCATCTATTGTGGGAATTTCCTAAAGTGTCATCGATATAATCCTCCATGTTTTTATGTGTCATGTCATGAAATATTGCGGTCATCATGTTGCCCCTACATTCTTGAGCCTAAAGGGCATTACGTTCCAGCAAAAAGTGTCCCAAGGATAGGTAAAAGATGTTTTTTCTTGATCTTCTGGAGAAATTTTAATATGATTATAACCTAAGACCCCATCCGTTAGCGATAACATCTTGTATCTAGTTGTGAGATCCACAATGATGTTTAATTTTGGTAACAAAAAATTGTCCTTTGGACATGCTTTGTTTACATCTTGAAAGTTTGTGCAACATCAGATGGATTTTTCTAGTTTAGATACTGGAACAATGTTATATATCCACTCAGCATATGTAATAGCCCCGATAAATCTTTCTTTCAATAGATTTTCTAGTTTTTCTTTAACTAAGAGTGCGATATGAGGATGCATTTTCCTCAGTTTCTATTTTATTGTCTTCACTCTGGAGCTATTGGAAAATAAAGCATAATTAGATCAGGATCTAATCTAGACATACCCGAGTAGGACCAAATTTTTTTTATCTTTCTCTCTTTGAATAATTGTCTAAGTTCTCGTTTATCATCCTCTGATAGTGACTGAGCAATGTGAATGATTTGTGTTTTTTCCTTTGTACTAAGGTTGATCGATTGTGTAAGTTCAATGAGCACCAAAGATCGTTCCTAAGAGTGTTTTGGAAGAATATCAACTTCTCCATCCTCTAGCACCTCAGAAATTTTTTCACTATTGGATATATCCTTTATTTTTTCTTTTTTAGATCTAAGACTACCATAGAATGGTTTTCACCCTTAGATCTTTGATTTATTTTATTTTTATTTTTGCAACTAGAAAACTTGATATTTTCACCTGTCGACTGTACATTATATTCATTTGTGGAAGAATTTAGGGGTTCTACCACATTAAGGTAACAAGTTATAGCATGGTCATTAAGAAACATGGGTATGTCCAAAGGTTCAGGAAAGGTCCAGTCAATGAGTTTAAGATAGAGTACTAATTGTAATTCATTGTTGGGATTGGTTTCAACTATCTCAAGATTCATGGTTGAATTATTTTCATAGATTTTGAATGTATCGAAGAGGTCTATAACAACACTTATCTTGAGATTGTTTAGATACAAAAGAGTCTCACTATTCTCACTTGATTCATCGTCAATATTGTGTGAACCAAATATAAATGGTATTACACCTGAGCTTTGTCCCTCTTCAAATTGGAATGCATATTTTTGTATCACATCTATTTCAATGTCCATTGTGCCATCAGAGAATGAGTCTCATTCATATTCATTTGAATCCATGTCAACATAATGTGGAAAATCTAGAACGTGAGTGATTATCACTCACTGCCCCTAGTTAGGATGACTTCCTTCTTATTCATTTGTTCCTTCCTCGAATCTATTTTCTTGAGAATCATCTGGGTTATCATCAAGTGTTTGAACATTTGGTTTTATTATGGATATTTCTTCATCACTATCAACCTCTTCTCTTATTTTATTTTCTAATCCTTGAGATGATAATCACGTTACAATTGCACCTTCTCGACTTCTCAAAAAATAAGGAATATAGGGCTCTCCTTGATAATCAAGATTTACTTTGTGTACACGTAATAACCATTCATATGAGAGAGGCATAATTTCAGTTTTTTCTTTGGATTCTTTGTTGTTCTCATCAAAAATTGGTCCATCTTGAATGAGTGGGATCTTTTCTTCCTCTTTATATCCTATGCCTGTTTTATCTTTGGGATCTCTGAATTTCATGAGAATTGGCTCGAAAAGACCTTCTTTATTTTTTCTAAGGGTTCCTTTTCCTTGATATCCCATTTGTTTTATAATATTGAGACCATATCCATATTGTTGATTTAATATCTGAACAAGTTTAACCTCTTGTTGAGATTCATATTTTTCCTTATATATCCATTTTAGTACATCATTGTATTCATTTTCCTCTGCTACTCATTTACCTCTTACAAAGGTTTTGTTATAGATAGTTTGTGCTTTAGGTTTTCTTGATATTGTAGATAATGAGGGTTTTCCTTGTGATCTTGGTGAAAGAGGTAGCACTATTATTGAAAGTAGTTGGTCTACCTTGTATTTGCCAATCCCATTATCTTACAATTTTAGTTTCTTTTCAAATTCCCTCAGAATGGCTGATGTTGAGCTTTCTAGCTATTGTTCTTTTGTCGCTTCCCTGTTATGTCAAACCATTCTTTCATTAAATTGGAAAATATTGTTACAAGATCGAAAATAGCTTGTGTCCACTGGGATTTTGATCTCTTCTCCGTTTTAGGAAAATTTCAAGAATTGATTGAAATTTGATGGCACTCCCTACATCTCATGTATCTAAGTTCTTCCTAAGAGAATTTTATATGATAGATGAAAATCTAATACTTAGAATACCACATTTCTCTCCATGGGCCCAATTCTGATTGGGAACATTACTAACCCCTTAGATGACCTTTCTTTGTCATCATATGCCTTGATAGTTATTCTATTTTTAGGATCTATATCTTGACATGAGAATCCCAATTCTTTGACCAAACTTAGAGTATGGATGTTTAAGCCTGCTCCTCCATCTATCAATACTTGTTTCACTCTGTGTTTATGAATCAAAATTTCTATATTTAAAGGTAGATTATGTGAGTGACTTAGATAATTGTCATCTTATTTTGAGAAGGATAAGTAGTATGGTGTAGTCAAATGTCCAACCATGGCTTGAAATATATCTATATCTACATTTTTAGGAGCAGTTGTTTCAACCAAAGATTTTCCCAAAATCTCTTTGTGTGATGGAGAAATTTTGAGTAGTTCTTTATAATTGATTAAAAAAACTATAATTAGGTGGTGAAGATGATGAATCTTGTTTGGTTGATGTTGGTTTTGATGATGTTGGTAATTTTGAAGAATCGCCTTTCAGTGTCACTTTAGCTTGACCTCTCATTACTGCATTAGTAGATTCATCTTGTTTCTTGTCTTTGATTATGATCACATTAATGTGTTGATCCCAAGCTTCCAACATGTTCATAGTTTTATTACGAGAATAAGTATAATTCACTTGATTTCCTTTTGTGTTGGATGATTCTCCTTACTCATAATTAGTCAATGGTGTTTTAAATGCCATATGGTCCTCATTCATCTTGTTTCCATCTACTGTGATTACTTCATTATCAATCAATTCTTGGAACAAATGTTTAGACTTCATACACTCATTCATCTTATGTTCTTTGTTTCGGTGATATTTGCAATAATAAGCATTATTCCACCATTTTGGTTTGACCGGTGGTTCATACAGTCTAGCTTTAGGTAGAGTAATAACCTTGTGAGTGAGAAGCTTACATAATGTTGATTCAAGAGCCTCTTCAAGAGGTGTGAATATCCATTTGGGACCATTTGTAAAAGGTGGTTTTTTCTGCTTTGATTCTTGATTAACTCTCAAGTTAGATGTGGTATTAGGAACCTTTGGAGGAGTAGTAGTAGAAATATTAAATGCTTGTTGCTTCAGCTTTAGATTTTGAGCATCTACTACCCCATCATTTATGACATTCCAATTTTTGTTCCAATACTTGGATTTATCTTGCTTGTTATTTGCATTAGTATAAGATCCTTTGGAATCTTTATAAAGCTTGATCTCTCCTTTTCTAACCAAGGTATATTCAATTTTTATCCCCATTTGGATTAATTTCTCAAATGTTGGAATGCATTGAAGTTGAAGATAGTGATTCATCTCTATTACAAAATTATTAATGAAAATGTCCATCTTCTCTATTTCAGGAATTAAGAGAGGATATCTTGCAAACATTCTTCTTGATTGCTGCAAGAATGAGATGAAAGGTTCACCGACATGTTGTTGGGTGTTGAATAGATCAATCATTGTGACAAGATGCTGGATATTATATAAATATTATTGCATGAATCAATCTACCAACTCTTCAAAAAAATTAATCTCATGCGGTAATTTAGAAAACCATTCTGTCACCTATCCACCTAAGCTATGAGGAAACAACCTCATAAGGTATTTTTTTCATGAAAGAATTCCATACTAAGAGTAAAATATCATCAAGCATAAATTCTAGTTGATCTCCAAGGAAACTTGCATGACAAGTATTAGTAGTTTTATGTTTGAGTTCATATCTTTTCCAATCGATTCTTTGACAACATCCTACATACACTTGTTAGGTTGTTTTTAATGATCAAAACATAAAAACATAAAAAATTAGTCGTTAGTACAAGTTTGATAAAAAAAATAACTCTTTTTTTTTCTCTTTGTTTTACAAATGACAAAACAGTAACCCAAAATGACATTTTCCTGAAAATAATGAAATGACTAACGAAAATGACAAAATATCCCACAGATGATGAAATAACTACCATAAATGCTGAAATATCCCAAAGATGATGAAATAAAAGCTAGAAACAAAGAAATGCAAACTTAATACCTTTCAGAGATGATGAAATATTGATGGGAGATGATGAAATGTAGACCGGAGATGATGAAATGCAGATAGGAGATGATGAAATAAAGTCTGGAGATGATGAAATAGTCTTGGAGATGATGAAATAACTACTAGAGATGTCATTTTCTACTATCTTTTGAGTATCCTACAAAATAGAATGTTAATTTCTCTAAAATTAGGGCTAAGAGCCCCACAGTGGGCACCAAAATGTGATGTGTAAAATGTATATCTACAAATAACTACACATAACACTCAATATGACATTGCATTAGTAGGTTAGCATCAAAATTCAATCAAATTGAATCAATCAAACCTACTAAAATATCCTATTTCTTCCCACATAGAAGATCCAAATGAATTACTCAAAATGCTCTCAGATTTAGCACTAATTCATTGTGAATTGACAATCATATGATGGAAGATTCAAATAAAATGCCTAAATGCATCTAAAAATGATCTCAATTATGGTCAATTATGCTCCTAAATGCATGAATTGACAACAATTACTATGAAAATGAACTAAATTATACAAAAAATTCTCTACAATGATACTAGCATTACTTAGTTACTCAAATTCTCCTATTATTAAAATGAGCCTAGAATAGCCGCATTTATAGATTTCCATTGGAGGGAAAATTGGAATTCAAATTTGAATTTGAATTCAATGGTTGTGATTCATCCACGAGGGATGGTTGAGATTGAACCTTTGAGGGATCCATGTGATGGAAGATCATTGGTTGGTGAGTTGAATTTGATGCCACTTTGAGGGAATATAAATGATGTAATTAATTAATTAATTCTCTAGCCATATGATTCTTTTATTTTGATTTGATTTATTAGGCTAGGATTAAATTAATTGGCTCCTTGATATTAGATCATTGCATTTCTAAATATTGATGAATTATGTAATTAAATCAATCTAAAATTAATCACACAATTAACATTAAAACCAAATTTAATGTCCTGATTAGGACCGAGGACATTTCCTTTGAGATCTAGGCCTCTGGTTAGACCAGACCAATTTTAGGTTATTACAAGAACAATACCAAAAAGAGTGATCGGTATGTCTCCATTTGAAATAGTATATGGCATTAGCACTCATTTTTAGTTACCCCTAGAATTATCTATTTCCAAACTACAAACAATGGTATATGATTGCGTTCTCCATGATTCTCTCAAGAAGAGAATCATGTATCTAACAAAGATTGAAGAAGAAAGGGAAGGCATGGTGCAAAAAATTATATTACATCAAGCCAGAGTCAAGAAAATCTTTGATAAGAAATTCATTCCCAGGAAATTCATGGAGGGAGATCTAGTGTTGTTATGAGACAAAAGGAGAGCCTAAAGGTGAGCACAAAAAAATTAACTCATTAAAGATTCACTAGATTTGTGAAATCAACTCATTCAAGTTGGCCTATCCTAATGGATTAGTCTTACCATTGTCATACAATGGGCAAGACCTGAAGTTGTACCAGATGTGAGCTCATGGAAAGTAGGTAATCCTTATAATGTATCATAGTAGTCTTAGGTTGTTTGTCTTTCCTTTTAGTCCAGTCATCATGTAATACCCACCCCTTAGTTTTCTTTTATGTTTCAGTTGCTGAACTCTTTTAGGCCTTTTCATGTATGCGTTGGTTATTTCAGTTGGTTTTGAGGATATTCATGTATTATTTTTCATTATATTATTAATCCTTTGCTTAGTTATGGTGTATCTTCAGGCAATCAAAGGAGTCTAGATTTATGATTTTCCCACAAGGAGAAAAGAGCATACTCTCCTATCTAATGTTGTTTTCTCCCAAAAACATCAAGCAGACTATTCATTCCCGAGGTTATTTTCTAAGTGAAATATCAAATGAGTCTAGGTTTCTGATTGTCTCATAAAATAAAATATTATACTCCCCTATCACTTAATAAAATACTACAAGTGAACCCTTCTTAAGGTTCCTAAGAAAAAAATTAAGGAAAACATAATGTTTATTCGTATCTCCTATTGGAAATAATGGGAAGTGTGTACTGAGAGGGGAGGGGTGAATCAGTACCTCTAAATTTTTTTTTTATCTCTTTTAACCTTTATCCTTTATGTAATCAATTGTATAACCAACCATCTTTTCTATACTATTTTTGTGTAAGATATATCAATTATTTAACTTAATCAAACATGTAAACATTCATAGAAACATTCATGAAAGTAATTGAATCATAACACAAGATATGGTAACGTAGAAAAACCTTGTTAGAAAGTTAAAACTGTGGTGGGGATGGCACCCACAAAAACTTCATTATCTGCAGATTGGAAGGGGTTGATTAAGGCTTACAATTTGATCACTTCTCATGATCTACCCTATTAGGAGTATATGTGGAGACTGGTTAAGGTCTACTCTGTTAAGAGCTTTAGCAACACTATTTAGTGTGCACTCAGTTAAGATATTTACAATAGGATTGTTAAATCCACCTTCCTTGAAAGGATTTCTTCTATTTTCTACACTTGTTAGAATGCAGACAAAAATACTCATTGAGCTGAGTGTATGCAATCTAAAAGTTTCTGATTATAGATCCATTACAATTAACATGTATAAATGTATCACCTATTATGATTTATTAATAACTTTGTTGCTCGGTAGCCTCTGTTCTTGGTTCTTGATAACCAATTTCATCTTTTGTTGTTCTGCTTCTTGAAACTTTTAGTCTGATCCATAGATGTGCTCATTGGCTACAATCATCCTCTCCTCCATGATAATGAATGATTACAATATCTATTTATAACATAGATTCACCTAATGAAGTTTCATGTATAACAACTTAACTCTATGATCAAAGGTTTACAACTTGACCTTGATCTCCTAGTCTTCATGTTTATAATCAGTTAGAATGATTAAAACAATTACAATAATTTTTCTTGTCCATTAAGTAATGGTTTTGAAACAAATAAATACTCTATAAATAGAATACAATTTTTTTATCTGACGTGGAAGTCAGATCCACTTTTTCCAGGATATAATTGACTTTTGGTGTCTGATGCTCAAGTTGCTTAGTAATTAGTTTGACTGTCTTTCGGTGTTCCTTGGTTGAACTGTCTGTTGGGTTGATCTTTGTCCGTTCTCTCAATTTTCACTATATCTCCTCATTGGGTTCCTCTTTTGGTTTACTCATGTTGGGTTCCACTTTATCATCTTCAGTTTGCACTTTCAGTTTAAACTACAAAACTGTGTCATCAATTTTCACCTTGCTTAGCATTTTCAGTTTGAACTGAAAACCTAACTTTCAGTATAGTGTAACGGATGGTTTAAAAAACTTGTTTTCTCATTGCATACTAATGGAAAAATGTTATGTTTATCAATCTCCCCCTTAGACATTAGTATCAAAAACTGATATGTGCATAATATTACTAAAATTTATAGTATGAACACCTTGTATATATCTTAGTCATTTCATGACTCCCCCTATGCATATGCCGGTATAGTATACTATATGTGTATGTACACTATGTCTTTATACTATCTCATCCTTTTCTCCTTTGTGCTATATTTTCCTTTTCTTTTTCCTTTTCCCCTTTTTCTTTTTGTACATATCAATTTACTTTTCTCCCTTTTTTGATAGTAAGGGAAAAGGTGTATACCTATAGCTTATCAAAAATATGAGAGCGTGAGGATTTCATTCCCTCCATAATCTTCTCCCATTTCTCCTTTAGATGTTAAAGATCCATATGCTCTAATGTTATCCATGCATGCATGGCATAGACGTTGTTTGCTATAGATATCTCAGGGGTGGCAATAAGTTGCCTTGTTGAACTTAGGTGAGTCTGAAGAAGTGTGAGGTTCAGGAATAGTATGGACTGGATCTCGGTAACCTCCTCTCTAAATTGTGATTCTTCTTCCCAAAGTTCTTGTCTTAACCATTTTATCTCAATTATCTTCTCATAATGTAATTTAATTGCATTTCCATCAGTGGTTAGACTTTGTGCACTTACAATTAGATCAGATTCGATCTTTTCTATCTTATCATTGTTATACTTAGTAAATTTCTCTAAAGTGCATAGAGATTTTATTAAGGAAACAACTTCAGTAATGATTGGATCTAATTGATCTGATAACTTTGAAAGCTTTACCGTATTCTTTTCCACTTCTTAGCTAATATTTTCTGTCAATTTGTATTGAAATTTCTGCTCTGCTCACTCCATAATTTCCTTTTCTACATCAACATTTTGTGTTGTGATTGCTTCGGTGAGGACAGAAAGTTGATCTAGAATGGGGGCATTGTGATCAACATCAACTTCAGGAACTATCTGGCTCAATATTTCCCTTGTGTTCTCCAGTACCAATGAATCTTGGTGTTGCTTCTTTATCTTATCTTGCAAAGCTTTCCTTTGGCATATTTCTCCATACTCTTGGAGAGATTCAAAATCTAATGTAGTTGGGTTACATTTTGGTATTTCTATGACTTCATCTAGTTTGACTTCCAAGTTTTTCTTCCTTGTTTTCTTCTTCTTCTTATGTGTTCCACCTGTATGCAGAACCATAGCCAAATTCTCTGCTTGGTCTGATGTGTTACTTGATGGCTTTTGAGGAGTTGTACCTTTTTCTTGCTGCTTGGTGTTTTCCTGTCGGTTGTTTGAGGACATCTCCTTATCAACATTTGTTGTTTCTATGTCTTCACCTTTTTTTTTCCTTTGGTGTGGTATCAACTGTCTTTTCTTGCTCATCTTTCTCTTTTTGAACTTCATCATCATCTTTTATCTATGCATTTTTCTCAGTGGTATCTCCATCTTTTAGTTGTGTATAATCTATATTTGTAATGTTTTGATCACCATCCTTTTTTTTTCTGTACCAATGACATTATGTTCATCAGTTGTGTCCTTCTTTTCTTTAGATGTATCTTTTTTCTCTTCATTACCATTGTCCTTGGGTATGCTTGCATCGGGCTAGGGGGTCTTCTCCTTTTGTGAGGTAATATTGATTTCTTGATTCAATAATGGCATTTAGCCTAGTATATGAACTTGTGTAGCATCAATTATAGTGTCTTGCTTGTCGGTTTGGTATTTGAAAATAGTGACATCTTCATCTTTCTAAGTTTCATCTGCAGGTTCATCGATGATGCCAATAATAGTGTTATCCACTATATTTTCCACAGTTTTATTCGGCCATGTCTCATCTACAACATCCATATTATTTTTGCCTGTAGTGTCCAATTCTTCTTTGTCTAGTTCTACTCTTGTGACATCTTCATCATTGATAGTGATATGTTTGGGTCTCTGTGTAGCTTGATTATCCTTGGTTTTTTATGTTTTGGTAGGAGCAATTTGGGGCTCTGAACTTGTATCCTTTTTAGGAATATCAAGTATATTTCTCCATTCAGCTTCACTCTTTCTGTCTAGGTCCAGTAAATTTCCTTGAAGCACTTGGTAGGCTCTCAACTTCAGTGAGAACCGTTTGGAGTGAATTTTCATCATTTCTTTGATCTCCTCCATTTTTTATTTGGGGGGCATGATAGATACTAGGGCTCTTTCCCTAATTTCTTTCTCAGAGTGCAAGGCAAATTTCCATCTTTCTAATAACCTATCTTGAAGTTATATTGGCATTTTATCTACCAATTGTATTGGGAGGTATTTGAATATGCACATTATTTTAATGATTGCCTCCTCAATCTTATTGTGATCCAACGGATCTAATGTAAGCCATTTCTTGATCTTTCTATCATTGACTATTCCTGATTTGATAATTGATGCACATACTTGATTAATAGTTTCAGGAACCTTATCCTTTTCCTTTTGAATAGCTTTATCATGTTCAGTGTCCTCTATGTCCTCCTTAGTTCTAATGAAATTTTTTCTTTTCGTAGGACCCTTTTTCTATGTTTGAGGTTTCCTTTTGTATGTCCTCACTCTACCTTTCTTTAATAGCGAAGGACTTGTGTCCTTTTCTATTTGACTCCTTGTTCTTGTCATAGCTATAGTTCTAGGCTTCTTATCTGGTGGAGGTAATGGTGTATCTAACTCTGTAGACTCTGAGTCACTCTCCTTCTCAGCTTCACTGATGGGTGACTGTCTCTCAGTTTCTTATGTCTTTTCAGTTTCTTCTTCTGTAATCAAAAAACTTTTCTTTAAGTTCTTGACCATCTTGTCTTTCTTTCTTTCTATCTTCTTTACAACCAAGCCTGTTTTGATTCTTTCTTTGGCTTCTTCATAAATGTCTAACTTGGATTGTGATTTATCATTTGGCTCATTTATTAATGCATCAATTGCATTGGATGCTTGATCTATGTTCACCTCATAATCAAGTGGAGATAGCCATGTTGTTCTGAGTACAACAGGATTGATGTATGTGAATTCAGTGTCTACCATGAAACAAATATCATTCTTGAATTTATCAATTAACTACTCGGGGATCCTTACTCTCTTCTACATTCTCTCCTTGAATCCAGCAAAGTATTCATCCATTAATGACTCAAAATTATCTCCTAGTGATTTTATAAACTCACTAATCTGAATGGTCACTGGTCTTATTGTGTCCCATTGCACATTTCCTATTGATGGAAAAGATTCTTTGAAGTAAAATAATATGCACATGATAAGTGAACCAAACTTATATGAATTTGATTTTGCATTTTTGATTTTCTTTAAGTTCTCTTCTAACTTCTTGAGTAGAATTTCTGATAGATCCAACTTAGTTCCCTTCTTGAAAATCTAGTAGGTTATATCCACTGCTCTGGATGCTATGATGTTCATCCTTCTATAATGAAAGAACTTGTATCCTAAGACACATGCTCTGAATTTCAATTAATCATCGATAATGGTGGATACCTTAAGTCCTCTTCCATCACATTTAGCTCCTGTGTTTTTCTCTATGTCAACCTTAGGTGGGTGCTTCAATGCCTTTACCTTATCAGTTATTAGATAAGTGGTGACAGCATGAATAACATCTCATGTTATCGATTTAGGCTCATCCAGCCATAGCTTTCGATCATGGATCCTGCTCAGTACTAATCGAATCCACTCACTTGGTCTTAAACTCTTTTGGTAACCATAGGGAATTTGTGAGCCCTTTTACTTTGATGTGTTTGTGTTGTTCTTTTATAGTGCCATCATCTTTACATAGATTCTTGAAAGATTTCTCAACCTCCAAATTGCCAATCTCTGCAATCTTGCAATGTATGTATGCTCAGACATCTTTGATGAGGAAAACCCTAGCTAGTATTCATGATAATTCTCTAGCATTGTCGGGTTGTGAGGAAACTTCTGAGCATATCTTATAATGTGGTTCTTCACATGTACTATTCTTGATAAGTTTAACCTTGTTCTTCTTAATGCTCTTTAGCTTAGTGGTTCTTGATGTGGTCACCATTTTTTCTGACATTAGGGATTTTCTGTAAATGGTAAATAGATTCTTCGGTTATGGTTGGTACTTACTTTAACCTTTGTAGCTATAACTGATCTTCTTGGAGTGCTTTGAGTCGGGTTGGAGTTTCTCTGCAATGTTGTTGCTTCTTGCTCTGGTTTCGCTATGGTCACTGCTCAAATTGCTGGTGAGAAATGAAACCCTTCTGTCATCTATTTATAGACTTTGCCCTAGTTCAAGTCATTAATTCTCAACCACTCCTCGATGTGTGAAGACAGAGTTGTCAGTTGAAACACTAACTTCTCTTTCGGTGACAATGTGATGCTTCGGGCAGTCTTTTTAACTTTCCTTTTACTGACAGGTTTTGGTGTATGGTGAAGACAACTTGTCAACTCACATAATTACCAATGGATCTCGGTTTACACTAGCAAATTTATCTTTTACATGTTAACCAACGATTCTTGGTAAGTGAAGACAACTTAGCTTTATATGTATACTGTTACATTTCAGTATGTATTGACTGATGAAATAGTTTTCATAGAATTTAACAAGTAATACCATAGTGCATCTATAATTATACTAATTTGGTATTTAAACTATGTATAATGGAACTGATGAAAAATATAAATTGGTATAATGCAGTTCCATACTTTTTTTGCTTAGGTGGGGGTGGTGATGTCACTAGATCCATTGGATAGGGTGTAACCATTTGCATTGCTTGGTCCAGCTTCATCAGTGTTTGTAGCTTTCCTTCACATTTCATTTCTCATCTTCTTGATGTCTTCAATGGTATTTCCATTGGCAAACATGTTGGTCTCTATCATTTGGTCTCTGCGGTCTTTCTTGAGATGACCAAATTTATGACAGTGTAAACATGCCATTCTAGGGTTTGTCCAACCTCTAGGCTTTCTTGTCCATTGACTCGTATAGTTTGCAAAAATGTGACCAAATATTCCACATGTTTTACAATTTTCCCATGTATTATAATCCCATACATACTGGTTACCGACTCTTTTCGGTTGATAGGTAGATTCTTGACCTTTAGGCTTTAGCAACACTATTTAGTGTGCACTCGGTTAAGATATTTACAATAGGATTGTTAAATCCACCTTCCTTGAAAGGATTTCTTCTATTTGCTACACTTTTTAGAATGCAGACAAAAATACTCATTGACCTAAGTGTATGCAATCTAACAATTGTTGATTACAGATCCATTACAATTCACATGTATAAATGTATCACCTATTGTGATTGATTAATACCTCTATTGCTCAATAGCCTCTGTTCTTGGTTCTTGATTACCAATTTCATCTTTTGTTGTTCTTCTTCTTGAAACTTTCAATCTGATCCATAGATGTGCTTGTTGGCTACATTCATCCTCTCCTCCATGATAATGAATGCTTACAACATCTATTTATAAGGTGGATTGACCTAATTAAGTTTCATGTATAACAACTTAACTCTATGATCAAAGGTTTACAACTTGACCTTGATCTCCTAGTCTTCATATTTATAATCAGTTAGACTGATTAAAACAATTACAATAATGTTTCTTGTCCCTTAAGTAATGGTTTTAAAAAAAATCAAGACTCTATAAATAGAATACAATTGTTCTATCTGACGTGGAAGTCAGATCCAATTTTTCAGGGATGTAACTGACTTTCGGTGTCTGATGCTCGGTTTGCTTGGTAATCAATTTCACTATATTTTGGTGTTCCTTGGTTGAACTATCTATCGGTTTGCTCTTTGTTTGTTCTCTCGATTTGCACTATATCTTCTCATCGGGTTCCTCTATCAGTTTACTCCTGTCGGGTTCCACTTTATCATCTTCGGTTTGCACTTTTGGTTTATATTGCAAAACTGTGTTGTCAGTTTTCACCTTGCTTAGAATTTTCAGTTTGAACTGAAAACATGACTTTTGGTATAGTGTAACCGATGGTTTAAACAACTTGTTTTCTCATTGCATACTAATGGCAAAACTTTATGTTTATCATCTCTTAGGCAACCTGCAAAACAAAAAGTGAGTAGTCTAATGTTTTTCAAAGAATTCGAGTAAAATCTGAATTAATAGCTTAAAATTTTTAAAATATCTCTGAGTCAGCTTTCCAACGCTTTTTGAAATTCAAAAATCTGATATATTTTGCAAAAGTTACAAGCATTTTTGGTAAGTTACCTATTTATGAAATTGCAAGGTGAAGGGGGTCTAAGATAAGCATATGGAAGTCAGCCCCTGGGTCCCACGTGACAATAGGCAGGAAGGTGGGGGATAAAATTTTAGCAAAGGCCCTGGTCACCCATATGACCAAGGGTTAGAGCCCAACACAAAAAATAAACTAATTAAAACTTATTAAAACATGCATATATTAAAACTAAAATGTACATTATTAGATTATATTAAAAACTAAGCTATATTTTTGTTTTGTTTTTGAAAATAAAATTATATATATATATATATAGTTTATGTTTTTAAGGTTTTTTTAAATTTAAAATAAACTTAATTAAAAAATAAAAATAAAAAAATTACAGGGTTGCGCAAGGCAAGGCCTACATTCTGTTGTCGGGCCTCGGCCTGTTGTGGCCTTGGCCACTGCTTGGGTTGTGACCTTGGCAGCAGCTTGGCCTACGACCTTGGCAGCAGCTTGGGCTCCATCCTTGGTAGCATCTTGGGCTACGACCTTGGTTGCAGCTTGGGCTGCAACCTCGGTTGCGGCTTGGGTTGTGGCCCTAAAAAAATTAGTTTTTTTTTTAATAATTTAAAAAAAAAATTGTTTAAATTTTTTTTAAATTATATATATATATATATATATTATAATTTATATATATATA
>MU227547.1:4200617-4214280 GCA_018584345.1 Thuja plicata
TTAGCCATATTCAAATCCCATGGATTGCAAATTGGGACTGGTTTAACCCTATTATTCCAAAAATAATGAAATAGAGTACTACCAGAGTAGTCTAGGGTTACCGGATTTCTGCATCGCGACCACTTGTCACTCCATTCTTCCCAATCTGCGTTGTTTGTATTCAGAGTCCTGGGAAGCAATTCGACAAATTATTCTGTGTATTTCTTTGGTGTGACTTCCTTCTTCTTCCCAGACCCTTGTGAGGTGGTAGGAATGATAGCTTGACTCATCTTGCTTATCTTTTGAATTTTACTATCTCAAAAACAAAACTCCAAATCAACAAGCTTCTTACTCTTCGCAGAAAAAATCAGAATGGAGAAATGAGAGTTGTACAGAATCCAACTCAATCATTTACACTTATAGCCATTATGGACTGTGTGTTGTCAACTTGAAAGCCGAATTCCTGCACTCGAACTATCACAAAGATTTCATTCTGTCATTAATGCTGCGATCAACTTGCACTGTTTGATCCTAGCTGGAAGAGATAGTGTACGCTTTTTTCCATCTGGCACTCGTCAGCCTAAAACTTGCCAGCACATTGCACTTTATTCACTTTTAGAAATACCCTTGCGAGTGAGTGACGCATCCCTTTCATTCAGTTGGTCGCATACTCGCCATCCATCCTCGCTCAACTTTTCATCTTCTACGAGTGAGCGATGACCTAGCTCTCTTGACTTCATCTTAAGTCTATCGCATACTCGCTGTCTTTCATGCTTTGGCTTTTGGGTTCATATGAGTGAGTGATGCTTTTAAGTTTTACTCATTGCACGCTTGCGAGCTAACATTTCATGTCACCTGAATCTCGGCGACTGAGCGACTGCGCATCTTTTCTTTCAGTTATTTCATCATCGCACACTCACTGGCTGTTCAGAATGCACTTTTTGATTTGGGCGACTAAGCGACATTCATTCCTTTACTGCATACTTTGTCTAGTCGCACACTCACTATCCTTTTACTCCAACTTTTATCTTATGTGCGAGTGAGCGATGGCATCAGTTCTTTAACTCGTCGCACACCCGCGGGCTCAGAAATTTCACTTCATTACATACTGCGAGTGCGTGACTGCTTCATCTTTTTCTTAGTCGCCCACTTGTGAGCTCTTTTCTGATCATCTTCATTCACTGGAGACTGAGCGATGTCCTTCCTTCTTTGCTCATCCCATACTCGCGAGCTGACCTCTGATCACCTCAAAACATCAGTGAGTGAGCGAGGCATTGAACAGTCTCTTTAGTCGCTCGGTCACAGACCTTTAAGAAATTTGAGAAATGCCTGTGCGACTGTGCGATGCATCTTCATATCGGTGCTTTATACCTTCATCACGCACTCGCACTACAAAATACAACCAAGTTAGTTCCTAGGCGATTGGGCGACATCTACAGGACATGACCTCGTCGCGCACTCACGCAACTTAAAGACATTAACATAAAACAGCGAGCGGGTGTGTGGCTATTTCATTTTAGACATGACTCGCTCAGTCGCAGAGCATGAGATAAATAGAATAACTTAACAGCCACTGTGCGACTAGCACAATTTTAACCCGTCGCTGGCTCGCGGACCTATAGCTCGACCTTTGTAAGACATCGCGACTGTGCGATTTGCATTTCAAAACAGCTCGTCGCGCTCCCGCGCAACTTAAAGACATAAGGAAAAAAGTGACATGACAGAGGGATTAAAGGTAAAACATGATTTCAAAAAGGGATTGACTTCTTTTGAGCAGCTAAGCATAAGATTTTGAAACAAGAAAGCCCGGGAAAAGCAAAAGACCAAGAAATTCAAATTTTTTCAACACAGTGCTAACAGGACCCATAATGACCTTGAAAATTCATATCCTTGGGTACATTATGCTTCGTATACCTTAGCAAAAATTTGAGTTAGAAAATAGACAAGGAAATTGTTTCAACATCACCGTAGTTTACACATAACAAAGATTGAGATATATGCGGCTATCCACCCATAGTGGCAGCTCTTACCATAAACATCTAAGTTAGGTGAAATTTATAGGATCATTTGGAAAAATCACCACACAAGAAAACCAAGAAAACATTATGCCCCCATCCTTGTGACTCTTTGTCTTTATGTAGACGTCATGGAGTAGCTTGGAAGACATAACAACTATCAATTGTGAATCAATCAAATAAAATTCATAACTGCTTAGATGCCCCTAGTGAAAACATCATGGGTTTATAAAAGAGTTATAATCAAACCAAGATCAAATTTTGTTTAAGTAGTATTGAGAACTACTACTGATTTATTTTTCAAGCACAATATAGATTCAACAATCAAAAAGTTAGAATTTAAGCAAATAGGTGTTCCATGTCTGTGTACATCATTATTCCTATTTGCAATCCCATGGCTGTCTTCAAAAAACCGTTCATGTTAGTGCAATGTTTGTGTTTTGGTGGAAGTAAATGATTCTAGCATCAAAGGGTTAGAATGCCTTGATAGTGAGCTAGGAATCAAGTTACTGTAAAAAGTGGGTAGACCACACGTATTGAGACAAATTGTAATATTTTGATAGGACATGCAAGGTAGATGTCTAAAAAAGTTTTTGATATAGCAACAGTGAGACCAAAAGAAGCAATAGGGACAGATTAAAGAGTTAAAAGGGAATTTGAAATAAACTATCTTCCTTTGAGAGGCAATTATGCAAGTTCCCATTGTCAAATGTTGTTAGTTTTTTCTTGGAAGTGTGTGGAGTTTGTTTGATTGAAGATTGTGTTTTGAGGTTTCGCCAATGAGTGAAAAACACATGTAGACCAAGGTTTTGAATTTTGTTGCTTGTTTGAAGATGTTATCTTTTTAATGATTTTCAGTCACATCAAGCATTGTTGCATTGTTAGGAGGGTGAAACAAACACACATCTTATCCCAACTTTCTAGGTGGAGGATAAAAATCCTTACTCATTGACTTAGGTACACACTCAAATGATAATTAGAATACAACCATAACCGAGCACGCAATGGCTCCAGTCATGATGTTGTATTAGCCAAATCCAAATGCAAGTGAGGGCACAATATGATGAGTGTCTTGGGTCAATTAATTTTTTTCTTGCACAAGGATTATCACCCTTTCGGGGATGAATAAGGAATTATTTCAGTTTAAATGTTGTCTATTACTGGGCAATCCATTCAAAACCGTCCCCCATAGAAATGCACAAGGAAAAATTGAGGCGTATAGAACTATGAGTACTTAAGTATATGTAGTCTCGCAAGAAAGATTCAAGCAGCTCCGCTCTACACATACCCAAGCATATTCAAAGAATGATGTTGAAATTCCATGAACAAAACTAGCTCCGTCTTCTGAGGCTTTAGCCTACGAGGAAGAAATTATTTATAGTGATTTGGAAGGGTTGGCATAAAACCTCTCCTCACTTGGGCCATTCCAGGGAGATTTTTTCCTCAACTGGAAAGCCCTCTACTATTAAATAATCTTACAAAGGATTGGCGAGCGTAGGACGTCTAGATTTTTTATTCTTCCGAAGAAGAAGAGCATACTCTCCTAATCCATGTCATTTTCTCCCAAAACAAAATCAATCAAATAGTTCATTCCCTCAAGCAATGTTGTGCTCGATTTAAAATGTTCCTATTTAAGGAAAACAGAATACTTGAAAGTAGATTTGTGTTGTTCAATTGACCACATTTTTTAGTGCTTTGCTTGTCCAATTACTGATCCAAATTGATTTAAATGATTGAACTTGTTCATTTATCCCACAAATTTAGTGCTTTGATTGTTCAATTTTTTATTCCAAATGAATTAAATGATGTGAGTTTTCTTGTTCATTTACCCCCTAGATTCTTTCACAAGTGTTAAAACAATGTCTGATTTTCTGATTGTCCTTAAAAAGGAAAAGAGCATAGTAATCTAGTTGTTTTAAGACATGTTTGAGAAAATGGTATTTAAGTGTGAAAGATTTTGAAAAAGGGTTAGTATCAAAATCAGTCTAAAATCCCTGTAACCACACATGTTAAGTATTGTCTTCTTATTTCCTTCTTAGAAACCTGCAAGCACTTAGTTAGGCTGTCAAAAATAGGATCACAATCACGAAAATAACCTCGTTAGCAAGTTAGAAATCAATTTTGCAAATGACAGCACTCTGTATTTTTGCCCCCTAGATGACAAACGATATTTCAGAGACCTAAAATGATACAACCTAAAAATGATAAAAGATTAACCCCAAATGATAAAATTCACCCAAGACAATAAGCCTTTTACACGAAACGATAAAACGTACCAAAAATGAAAAATAAGCTACCAGAAACAATTTTTAAGCCAATTTTTACCTTGTGGAAATGCAATGGCAGACGATATTAAAACTCTCAGAAATGATAAAATATTTACCGAAAATGATAAGTTGCTCCTGGAAACGATAAGTGAATGACCGAAAATGATAAGTTGCTCCTAGAAAAGCTAAGCTGGCTGCAAATTTTGAAAATGCAAGGGCAGATAGAAGAATTTTGTGAAATTTTGAGCAATCTTGCCCCACGATGGGTGCCAAAGATGTGTGTGTGATTTTTGTACCTGTTAAGAGAGACACAACACTTCAATAGATCATTGCATTAGTGAAAACAAGGAGTTAGCAAACATAGCAATCACCAAAATCGATCTATTGCTTCCTATCTAGGAGGAGTATGAAAAATGACATAATAGCCCTTAGATTATGCATATTCCAGTGACAAATACAACCTGAGAATGGGAGATTTAAATGAAAACTAATCTAAATATGATCAAAATCATAAGAAATATGCTTAAGAAACATGCATCCTAGCTCTAGAAATGAAGGTTATAACAATACAAACTAGAAATAAGCTATGATGAAATGTAAATCTATATGAAAATTAGTAGCATAACAATTCTTTCAACTCTTCAAAATTAGCATCATTACAACAATATATTTCATAAAATCAAGGGCTTCCAAAATCAAGAATGAAGGGCCATTTGAGCTCAAAATCCATCATATTTATAGAAGAAATGGAGGAAGGGGAGAAGACTCTAGAAGGGTTTCCATTAATGAGGGTGTAAGACTCATTAATGAGGAGTGGTGGAAGGAATATGTAAGAGCCATTAATGCTTCATTTATGAAAGCATTAATGAGGTATGGATGAGGGTTTAAGGTCAAGCCTAGCAACTTTGACTTTAGGAGGAGGGTTGAATTCCTAATCACACCTTAATGGAATGTGACAAGCTTAAGGGTAGCTTATGATTAGATTTAAGACTTAAGGGATGTGATCAAGGAGATAGAGATGGGAGGAGAAAAAATGAGTGGAGGGAGGGTTAGCTAATTAGGGTTAATTAGCATGTGAGAAGGGGTTGGGATGAGTTTGAACTCATGGTTGGGTAGTTGAGATTGGTTAGGTTTTAGGGAATATTAATGAAATGAAATGTTGTAATAACATATTCACTCAATAATAGGAATTGAATTAATCATTTTAAGCCTTTTGATTGCTTTGTAATAATTAATTAGGACTATAGCCAAATTGAATTAATTAGGGTAGGGGATTGATTTTGCAAGTGATGAGGTATAAATAGGATTCCATTTAAATACTTTTAAATTAATTACCTTAGCCGGGTTATGATTTGAATTGACTGGATTGAATTGGATTGGCTAAAGTAATTAATGTAAATTAGTGATTAGATCACTTAGGAGATTAAATCTGATTCGAATGAATTATGCCAGTCGATTGAAGAGTTGTTTGAACATAATTGGGGGTATGATCACACTTAGGGAAAATAGGGTCTATGGTCAGAGAAGACCAAATCTAGGTGGTTACACATGGTAGACCGGAGTCTTTTCCAAGGCTATTGAACTTTTAATGTCACAATATAAAGGTGTAGGTTCTTGTTGAGGTAGACCCAAATCTTCAAGAATTCTTCTAAGCCATAAATCTTCTTTAGAGGTATTGGTACAAATTTTGTATTCAGCTTCGATAGAACATAGAAAAAAAGATTGATCTTTTTTTACTTTTCCAAGATATAGCACCTAAACCAAGAAAAAAATAATACCCAAAAGTAGATTTCCCATCATTGGGGTCTCCACCTAAATCTGAATCAGTAAAGCATTTTAATGTAAAATCAAAATTTGCA
Organism: Thuja plicata; assembly: GCA_018584345.1. Classification (NCBI taxonomy): domain Eukaryota; kingdom Viridiplantae; phylum Streptophyta; class Pinopsida; order Cupressales; family Cupressaceae; genus Thuja; species Thuja plicata. The sequence continues at coordinate 4,206,738 of MU227547.1, forward strand.
TCATAAAATAATCCTACATCAAGAGTACCTTTAATATATCTTAATATTCTTTTAACAATGTTGAAGTGTGTTTGTTGAGGTTTGGACATAAATCTTGAAACTAAACCAACACTAAAAGATGTATCTAGTCTAGTGAGAGTTAGATAATTTAAACTTCCTATGAGTTGTCTATAAGGAGTATCATCTATAAATGGAGATTCCATATCTATCATTAACTTATTTCCTAATTCACATGGAATTGAAACATGATTAGCATCATTCATATGAAACCCATCAAGAAGATCTTTAGCATATTTACTTTGTGAAATAAAAATACCCTTAGGGGTTTGCCAAATTGCATTCCTAAGAAATAATGTAGAAGTCCTAAATCAGTCATTTGAAATTTTTGGTTAAGTTGAGACTTAATATCAAAAATTAAATGGTTAGAACTTGAAGTAAGAATCAAACCATCAACATAAAGAATGATAATAATAATGTCATCTTCACTATGCTTGATATACAAGTTAGGATCATTTTTACTTCTAGAAAAACCTTGAGAAATAAAGAAAGCATTGATTTTGGAATACCATTCTTTAGGAGATTTTTTTAAACCATAAATAGATTTTTTTAGTTTACATACAAGATGTTCATTACCTTCTTTAATAAATCCAGGAGGTTGAGACATATATATTTCTTCATGCAAATCGCCATTTAAAAAAAGCACTTTTAACATCCATTTGGTGAATAGGCCAATTCATTTTAGCAGCTAAAGCAAGAACAACTTTAATGGTAGGCATTTTTGTAACAGGAGCAAAGGTCTGATTATAATCTATTCCTTCAACTTGAGAGAAACCTCTTGCTACTAGCCTAGCTTTAAATTTAGTAATTTCATTATTTGCATTCAACTTAGTTTTATATAACCATTTACATGAAACTAGATTTTTGCCATGAGGTAAAGTAACTAAATCCCAAGTATTATTAGAAATTAAACCATCATATTCTTCTTGCATAGAATTTTTCCAATGAGGTTGATTTTTAGCTTGAGAAATTTTTTGAGGATCTTTAGAATGCATAAGAGAAGACATCAAAGCATAATTGCAATAATTAAGTTTCCTAGGTCTAAGACCACCCATTCTAGTAATATAATCATCACCTTCATTAAGTAAATCTTTAAACCATTTAAGATTTCTCTTAGAAGTAATGGAAATGTCACTATGAGGAGTAAATTCATCATTTTCATCATCACTATGAGGAGTAAATTCATCATTATCACCATGAACAACATTATCACCATCATGAGCAAAATTATCACTAGGAGTAGAAATATTCTTACCATCACCATCATCATTTTTAATACTAGTAGGAATAGAAATAGGTGCGTTAGGAGTAGGGTTTAGAATAGGTGGTTGGTCCTCCATGAGATCAATAATGCCCCCTTCAAATTCATCATCTTTGACCTTGGAACAATCATGAACTTTATTTTTTGCAATAACATCTCTTGCAATATGAACCTTGTTAGTAATAGGATCATAAACTCTATAACATTTAGTAGATTCATCATACCCAACAAAAGTAAATGGAGAAGATTTAGAATCTATTTTATACCTTTTTTGTTTGGGTGTGTGCACATAAGCAATGAACAATGATTTGAATAATTTGAAAGGGGGAAAAACAAGGAAAAACCCCTTGTGAATAATATGAATGAGGCACAAACCTTGAAAAGGAGAGAGAGAGTTTGAGAAAGAAGCGCATTACTGTTACAATTAATTTAGAATAACTGAGAGAGGAGGGGTGAATCAGTTATCCTCAGGTCTAGATGTAGCAAATAAAACTTTCTATATTTCAGATCTACTCGGCAGCAGTAGCATAAGTCAACAACTTTAATCATGTAGTTTACTGTCTATTGAAATTAGCTTGTAGAAACATAACACTAAAACAAACCATAAGAATTCATACAAGTTGACACAAGTATTTATCGTGGAACCCCAATATGGGAAAAACCACCAGTAACATGCTACTATGTTTTCACTCTTCTGAAGTGAGCTCTGTGAGGAGCCAATCCCATTAAAGGTTACAATAACACACTGTTAGGTGTGACCTGGTTAAAGGATTTAATCACTCTGTTAGGAGTGGCCTTGTTAGAGGACTTAGAACATTCCACTTGAATGTCACCTTGTTAGAGGATTTATACAAATGACTGTTAGGTCAACCTTGTTAAAGGATTTTAACTGATATAATGGTTAGAAAGTAATCAGTAGTTTTGATCTGATACATACAACTTACTTTGCAAATTTAGATCCAATTACAGCTCTGATGTTAACTTACTGGATAGCCTGCATTATCATTTCAACCTTCTGATCTGCTTGGAAATCCGTCAAGCAATCACACATGCAACTCTTTGCTTCTGTATTCAGCCTTCTCTACTAGATCATGCCAAATAGTAAATCAACTATGCAACCCTTTTGTATACATACATGTACTTCACATTCAACAGCACACTTCAGCATCCTAAATGAATAACCCCTTGGGGTTATCATATACCTCACTGTCTAGGTCAAATAAATCTTTTGCCGCTTAAACAAGATTGTAGATCTTAGGTTAGGTCAGATCCAACGAATCATTCCATCTTTGCATTATATTTACTTCTCCAAAGTAGTCTCTAATTAAATTTTGAAACCATGCATTAATTATGGTTACCCATACATTAAATGATGTGGATCAATATTTAATTAACATTACATATCCCAATAAAATTATCTAAGTCGGCCAGAGATCGAAAATCTCATCATTAATCCAATTACTGTAAGTCGACCAACATCATCATTTCCACTCAGAAATTTCACTGGTGCTTGGCATTGAACAACTTTTCTCAGCACGAGCAACTTTGCTTGGCACAAAACACCCAGAAAAAATATCTTTGAAAGATAAACAAAAAATTACTACCAAAGTGCCAACTAATCAAGTACCCTTTTAATTACCTTAACTCAACCATTCACTTGGTCTTCTTGTTAAATATTCTTCATCAACAATAGATATGGTACTCAAATACATAACAATAGTCTAACCAGTTAAGGCTTGACAGCAATGACAAAATAACAATTGCTTGCATTGTCACTTTCCAACAATCTCCCTCTTTGGCATTGAGGGCAACACAAAATATTAAAACCAATGATTTAACAAGCATAGTTACCAACCAATCCAAAAATTCACCTATGTTCCTTGATATGAATGAATCTTCATTAATGTCTTTAGCTTCATTCTAATTCTTATCTGTAAAACATTTCTCCCTCTGTGTCTGTAATCACATTGTAATCATCTGTGTCTAATCATCTATAGAATCCCTCTGAGTAGATAATCACTTTAATGTTTTAAATAGTAACTTCTGCCTCTATGTACTTCTTCCTTTATGTAATCTCTTCTTCTAGGTAATCTCTCTTTCTAGGAAATCTCTTCCTCTTTTTCCTTTATGTAACTTCTTTCCCTCTTTATAGGTAATCTCTCCCTCTTTGACAACAATGCCAAAGATGTCAAAAACATTATCATGTAGATATTTAGTATCATGTTGATCTTTTCATCTTCATTATGACTGATTTTCATTTCTATCCTTGTTCATCTTCACAACTTTAGCGAGCATCCTAAAGTGTGACTAATTGTGCATCAATGTGTCAAGTTTTCTAAATGTAATATTTGATGCAACCGTAGCATACAAAACTTAATTAGCCTTAGTTAGGGGAATCACTCTCATTTTACCTCATAGATACTCATGAGCATCCTTGGGTAGTGATTTTGTGAATATGTCTTCTAATTGTTCTTTAGTGTTCACATAATCCAGTCTCACTTCTTTATTCTGAACTAGCTCCCTCAAGTAGTGATACTTGATAGCTATATGCTTTGTCTTTGAGTGCATAACAAGACTTTTAGAAACATTAATAGCACTTGTGTTATCACAATATATGACAACTGGGTCAGTGATTTCTTCCTTCATACCTTTCAGTAGTATCTTCAACCACACAATGTTAGAATAATTGACTGATGCTGCCACATACTTGGCTTCAGCTGTAGATTGTGAGGTGTAGTTCTATTTCTCGCTTGTCCATGAGATCAATCTTTTTCCTAAAAGAAATGCTCCACCAGTAGTGCTTTTCCTGTCATCAACATTTCCATCCCAATCAGAGTCAGTGTAAACTCTAAGTTCAAACTTGTCATTCTTTTTGTAGTATAGACCATAGTCATCAATTCCTTTCAAATATCTTAGAATCCTTTTTACTGCCATCATGTGAGTTTCCTTGGGGTTAGCAGAAAACCTTGCAACAATTCCAACAACTAGGGCAATGTCAAGTCTACTATGTACAACATATTGTAGTTTACCAATCATTGATTTGTAGAGTGTTTGATTTACTTCTTTTGTATCATCATCTTTTGTCAGCTTCTGTCTAGTAGCCATGGGTGTACTCACTAGTTTGGACTCTTCCATTCCAAAATTTTGTAGTATCTCCTTGATATATTTAGATTGAGTGATATAGATACCATTCTTCATTTGATAAATTTGTAAGCCAACAAAGAATTTTATTTCACCAAACATAGACATCTCAAACTCAGTTTGCATCTCTGTTGCAAATTTCTGGCATAACACATCTTGTCTACTAAATATGATGTCATCTACAAAAAATTTCAGCTAATAATGTACCTTTGCTTTTCTCTATCTTCAAGTACAGGTTGTTGTTGTCACTGGTTCTTGCAAATCCAATCTTGATCAGATAACTGTGCAATCTCCCATACCATGCTCTTGGCACTTGCTTCAGTCCATATAATGCTTTTTGCAATCTACAAACCATATTCCTTTTGTTTGGGTCAAAAAAACCATCAACTTTCTCAATATACACTTCTTCTTCCAAGATACCATTGAGAAATCCAGATTTCACATCCATCTGATAAACTTTGAATCCTTTATAGGCTGCATATGCAAGTAAGGTTCTGACACCTTCCAATGTTGCTACTGGGGTGAAGGTTTCACTGTAGTCAATTCCTTCCTCCTGTGCATAACCCTTGCATACCAGTCTAGCTTTGTTTTTTGTCACATCTCCATGTTCATTTAGCTTATTTATGAATACCCACTTTGTACCAATTACATTTTTATCCTTCGGCCTCTGTACAAGTGTCCAATTTTTTTTCTTCTCAATTTGTTCAATTTCCTCATTCATTGCTTGTATCCAATCTTCATTTTGTAAAGCATCTTTCACTATTTTGGGCTCAAATTCACATAACATACATGTGTCATTTTTCAACTTACTTTGTGTCATAACAGTAGAATCCTTTGATCCAATGATTTGATCAGAATTGTGATTTCTTCTCACATATTTTTCTAGAGTAGGCTCAGTCCTTGCTTTAGGTTCATTGTCTGTATTCAGTTCTGGTTGATTCTATGACTCGACATCTCCATCAGATAGCTCAAAATTCACTTCCATTTGCTTGGCAACTCCACTCTGTGACTCAGCAGGTGCATGTTGTTGCGTAGTAGTAGTCTCAGGTAGTGAATTAGAATCTTCCTCATCCAGATATATGAATGATCTATAGCTTTCAGGCTCTTGAGTACTTTCAGCTTCATTTCTTTCTGCAAACTCATCAATTCTTACATTTGCACTTTCAACAATTTTGTTAGTATTAGAATTCAAACATTTGTATGCTTTGCTTTTCGTTGAATAACCAAGGAATATGCCTTCTTCACCTTTAGCATCTAGTTTTCCATTTCTGTTGTCCTTCAGTATAAAACATTTACTTCCAAATACTTTACACTAGGTGCATAACCATACCAAAGTTCATAAGGTGTAGCATTTGTACCTTTCTTGACTTGAACTCTATTTAGGGTATAGATTGTAGTACTTACAGCTTCTTTCCAATATTTATGTGCAACATTTTTCTCCATCATTAGTGTTCTTGCACAGTCCATGATAGATCTATTCCTTCATTCAGCAATACCATTTTGTGGAGGAGTCCTAGGTGTGGACATCTGTCTCTTTATGCCTCGGTCATTGCAGAACCTGTTAAACTCATTAGAAATAAACTCTTCACCTCTGTCAGATCTTAAGCATTTCAAACTTTTGTCTCTTTCCTTTTCAACTTTAGCTAAGTACCATTTAAATAACTGGAATACATCAGATGTTTCCTTGAGAAAAATTACAGTCATCATCCTTGAATAATCATCAACAAAAAGAATAAAGTATCTAGCACCACAATAGCTTCTTTCTCCAATGGGACCACAGAGATTAGTATGGACCAATTCAAAAATTTCCTCTGATATATGTGTTTTACTCTTGAACTAGACTTAGTCATCTTTCCTAGTTGACATTGTTTGCACATAGCATTCTCAGGTTTCTTTAACTTAGGTAGCCCTCTAACTTTTTTCAATTTCCTTATGCTTACCAAGTTATCAAAGTTCACATGACACAACTTCTTATGCCATAACCGAACATCATTGTATTGTGCAAACAAACATGTTTCTTCAGATAAATCTAGATAAAATAAGTTACCTTTAGTTTGATCACCACTTTCAACTAATTCTCCAGTAGAATCATAGATCTTTTCTTTTCTGTGATGGAATTCAACTTTGTAACCAGAAGTGTTTAGCTGTGCAACACTCAACAAATTATATTTAAGGTCATCAACCCAATACACATTATCACATCTGATTTTTTTAGTCAAGTTAATCAATCCTTTACCTTTGATAAGACATGGTGCATCATTACCAAATTTTACATATCCTCCTTTGCATTGGTTTAGGGTTTCAAACTTATCTTTGTCACTAGTCATATGATGGGAACAACCACTGTCAATGATCCAATGATCACTTTTACTCATATAAGAGATTAATTCAGTTTTCTCATCATCATCAGAATCTTCTTTCATTGCAACATAAACATCTTCTATATCATTGTCATCAGAATTGTCAGTATCATTGTCAGAAGTTTCTTCAGTAATATAACAAGATTTCTTACCTTTGCCTTTGTAGTCCTTATATTTCCTGAAGTCTCGGTCATCCTTTCTGTCTTTGTATTCTTTGTATTTGTTGTCCCTTCTTTCATCTTTTTCATTCTTATCAAGACATCTAGCAACTATATGACCAACTTTATTGCATGAAAAACAAATAATAGGAAGTTTAACTTTGTATTTTCCTTTTCCTCTGGATAGACTTTTTTCCATAAGTTCTTCAAGTTCTTCAAGATCATCATCAGTAGTGTCACTATCATTGTTTACATGTTTCTTTCCTTTCTTAGGTTTATTGAGAACCAGCTATGATCTAAAAGCAGAATCAATCCCTTGTGGATTATAGTTATCATAATTTGACATTTCAAATGCAGTGAGTCTACCTATCAGATTTTCTAGATTCAGATTATTGTTAGGAGTACATCTCAATTATTGAATTGCAGAAACTCTAATAGCATATACAAGAAGTAAAGTTCTCAGTACCTTTCTCATAATAGTGTTCTCATCAATTGTTCCATTAGCTCCTCTAATGGCATTTACAACTTCTTTTACTCTACCACAATACTGATTAACATTTTCTCCT
>MU227547.1:4214380-4238575 GCA_018584345.1 Thuja plicata
TAAAATACATTAGAATAGTATTTAAACTATTGAGAAATGAAACTATTTAATCGATTTAAATTAAATAGTTAGAAGAATAGGAGGGAAAATAATATTAATAATAATATTAAGATTTTGAATGTCTACACTTTGTTTAGCTTGGGAACCTCTTTCTTATACATCTTGATATTTTTGCTGCAAGTACCTTCAAACTATTTTTAGGAGACCAAAGATCTGATACCAATTGTTAGAATGAATTTAGAATAACTAAGAGGGGATGGGTGAATCAATTATCCTCAGGTCTAGATGTAGCAAATAAAACTTTCTATATTTTAGATCTACTTGGCAGTAGTAGCATAAGTCAACAACTTTAATCATGTAGTTTACTATCTATTAAAATTAGCTTGTAGAAACATAATAGTAAAACAAACCATAAGCATTCATACAAGTTGACACAAGTATTTAACATGGAAATCTAATATGGGAAAAACCACCAGTGACATGCTACCAAGTTTTCACTCTTCTGAAGTAAGCTCTGTGAGGATCCAACCCTGTTAAAGGTTACAATAACACACTATTAGGTGTGACCTGGTTAAAGGATTTAATCACCCTGTTAGGAGTGGCCTTGTTAGAGGACTTAGAACATTCCACCTGAATGTCACCTTGTTAGAGGATTTATACAAATGACTATTAGTTCAACCTTGCTAAAGGATTTTAACTGATACAATGGTTAGAAAGTAATCAACAGTTGTGATCTGATACATACAACTTACTTTGCAAATTCATATCCAATTACAGCTCTGATGTTAACTTACTAGATAGCCTACATTGTCATTTTAACCTTCTGATTTGCTTGGAAATTTTTCAAGCAATCACACATGCAACTCTTTGCTTCTGTATTCAGCCTTCTCTGCTAGATCATGCCAAACAGTAAATCAACTATGCAACCCTTTTACATACATACATGTACTTCACATTCAGCAACAACTTTAGCATCCTAAATGAATAACCTCTTGACGTTATCATATACCTCTCTATCTAGGTCAGATAAATCTTTCGCCGCATAAACAAGATCATAGATCTTAGGTTAGGTCAGATCCAACGGATCATTCCATCTTTGCATTATATTTACTTCTCCAAAGTAGTCTCTAATTAAATCTTGAAACCATGAATTAATTACGGTTACCCATAAATTAAATGACATGGATCTATCTTTAATTAACATTACATATCCCAATAAAATTAACTAAGTTGGCCAGAGATCTCAAATCTCATCATTAATCCAATTATTGTAAGTCGGCCAACATCACTGTTTCCACTCGAAAATTTCACTGGTGCTTGACATTGAACAACTTTACTTGTCACAAGCAACTTTGCTCGACACAACCAACTTTTCTTGACACAAGCAACTTTGCTCGGCACAAAACAACCAGAAAAATTGTCTTTGAAAGATAAACAACTAATTACTTTGCCAGAGTGCCAACTGATGAAGTACCCTTTTAATTACCTTAACTAAACCATTCACTTGGTCTTCTTGTTAAATATTCTTCATCAACAATAGATATGGTACTCAAACGGATAATAATAGGCTCACCAGTTAAGGTTTGACAGCAATGACAAAATAACAATTGCTTGCATTGTCACTTTCCAACAATTACAATATTATGAGAGCAAGAATTAGAATGAGAGAAAAAGAGAGAAAATAGAGAAGATTATTGAGCAAGTGTGTGTAGAGGCATCTCTAGATGTAGAATAAGCCTATAGAATAAAATAGATAGAAATCAAATGAACTCTGATAAATATACAGAGAGAGATATATTAAAAACAGAGATATGAATATGAAACATAATGTAAATCCTGCAACAAACAAGTTAGATAAACATATATATAGAAAATAGAGTTGTTGGAAATGAAGAAAGTTATATAAATGAATGAAACTAAATGAACAAGAAAAAACCTTATGGTTGCCCGATAGAGGGAGGGATTAATATTAGATTTAGATTTAATGATAAACAATAGAACATGTGAATCTGAAACTTTCCCTTGTGGTTTCCCGATAGAGGAAGTGATTAGTATCAGATTTAGATTTAATGATAAACAATAGAACATGTGAATCTTAAATCTTCCCTTGCGGTTTCCCGACAGAGGGAGAGATTAGAAATATTTTAAAAAAAAATTGAAATAGATATGAAAATATTTATATTAGCAAAAAATAATGAAATAAATCCCTGCAAACAAGAGTTAGGTCAACAAAAATATGATTTATTCTCGTCAACAGAGATATCTTTCAACTATTCCTGCATGCACACTCAAAACAAAGATTAAACCAGCTCTGATACCATGTTAGAAACATAAAAAAAAATGGAATTGAGATAAGGAAAGGATTCAAGAGAGAGTGCAAAGGAGAGTTTTACCAAATATATATATATATATATATATATATATATATATATAGAGAGAGAGAGAGAGAGAGAGATAAATTCCCATGAGAACCAACTGTAAGAAGTGAGAGAGAAGCATCTCTTAAGTAGAGATGAGTGAAGGAGTTTGCATGTAACTCCCATATCCTATGAATGCCACATTCACATTGTGTGTGTGCCAAATGTGAGATTCCTCTTAAGGAGGAATATCTAATTTCCTTATTAAAGAAATTACAAAAAATTCGCATGTCCTCCTACTTGAACTAGATGACAAATACAATATAGGATACATATTTTCACCAAGGAAAGATTAAATTCTAACAGTAAGTTTCTAAAAGGGAAAAGTTGCTCACATGTGACAAACTTTGAGAGAAGAGAAAGGGGAGACAACTTTGTAAGAGTTGTATGAGGCCAAAAAGGGAAGGAAGGAAACAACTTTGTAAGAGTTGTAAGAGGCCAAGAGTAGAAAGGTGCTCACATGTGAGAACCCTCTTAGGCTAAACTTTTGAGGAATCACATAGATTAAGTTAATTAATCTACGATTTAGCCAAAAAGTAGGTTTAGGAAGATGGTAATGGGTGTAGACTATGAATCTAGGTTAGGATTTAGGATTTAATTAGATTAAATCAAGGATTGGGGATTTTAATTAAATAATATTTAATTAAATAGGGTATTAGGATAGGCTTATGATTTAATCAAAATATGATTTAAGTAAGTCATGGGTTAAGGGGATTTGAAGGAAATGATTATTTAAATATGAGGGGTAAATGGGTCAAATGTATTTAATTTGAATTAAATACATTAAGTGGGATGCATTTAAATAAAAATTAAATACTTTTAGAAAGAAGAGGATAATGACCTCGTTTAATTAAATCAATCTAATTAAATAGGTAGATGAAAGGGATTAATATAATTAATTAACTAAAATCAATTATATGGCCAAGGGTGTTAATTAAATAGGATTTAATTAACTAGGAGATATTAATTAAATAAGATTCAATTAATAAAGTTAGAGCATGATTTTAGACATCTACACTATGATCATGAGAGAAATCACAGTAACCACCTGGATTTGGTCTGCTCAGACTATAGACCCTATTTTCCCTAAGTGTGATCATACCCCCAATTATGTTCAAACGACCTTGTTACTGCTTGGCATAATTCTTTTAAAATCAATTTAATCTCCTAAAGTGATTTTAATCACTAAATTATATTAACTACTACAACCATACAATTCAAACCAATTAAAACAAATAAAATTCAAACATGGCTATAGTATTTAATCATAAAGGAATTAAATAAAACCCTAAATCAATTTCTCACTTGCAAATGAACCCATTCCCTAGCCTAATTAATTTAATTAAATTGGCTATAGTCCTATTGATTATTAAAAAGCAATTAAAAAATTAAATGATTAATATCCTAATCTTGAATGAATTACATAAGTTTAATTCATTTCATTAATATTCCTCTAAACTCCAACCTAACCTACTTCAACCACTTTAACTCTGAGTTCAAACCCATCCCAACCTATTCACCCCATGCTAAATCTAATCCTAATCCTAATTCTATTCTAACCCACCTCCTAATGTTGTCACGTTCCATTAAGGAATGATTAAAGACTCAACCCACTTGAGAAAGTCAAGGAATCTCAAGATTCCTTTCCTCAAGTCCACCTTCTCAAGCCACCCTCTCACACCCTTCCCATGCTTCTTTAAGGCTCCCATTAATGCCTCATTAATGGATATTCCTTATGCCCATGCCTATTGAATGCCTTTGGCATTTATTTCTCTTACACACCATTAATGAGTTTTTCAACTCCATTAATGCACCTTGTCCCCCCTCTCTCTCCTCATTCTTCTATAAATAGAAGGTGTTTTTGAGCACAAATAAGCCCATAATTTTAGAGAAAAATGCATTTTTATGCTACTAGGATTTAGATGCATTCATATTTCATTCATAATTTCATTATCATGTATTGTTATTATCTTCACTTTTAGAGCTAAATATGCATGTTTTCTTATCATTTAGTTTATTTTAACTCAAATTTTTCATGCTAAGTTGTATATGTCACTGAAAGTAGCATAATCTAAGGGCTATTGTGTCACTTATGATACTCTTCTAAGTTAGAAAGCAATAGGTAAATTTTAGTTTCTTTATATGCTCATCTAACCATGTTTTCCACTAATGCAATGACCTATTGAAGTGTTGTGTCTCTCTTAACAGGTACAAAAATCACACACAGATTTCTGGCACCCACCGAGGGGCTCGATTTGAGATTTGTCTCATTTTGACCTCATTTTTCACTAATATTTCCTCCCTATTTTCAGGTCTAGAATCGAATCTAGTCATTTTGGCTCGCATTCAGGATACGCCCTAGCACCGTAGAAAATGAGGCTCGCATCCTGGGTTTCCCAGATCATTTTTGGTTTAGGAGCGCATCTGGGGAACATTCAGTCGCATCTGGTAACAAAGGCTCACATACGGTATATGGTATCGCATCCTGTTATTTTAGGCTCGCATCTGGTTAAAAAGTTTGCATACTTCATTTGCCTAACTTCTAACAATTTGATCACTTTGGTTTGTGTCTTTTAAAAATAGCTTAACTAGTATTTGCAGGTTTATATCAAAGGTTTTTCTTGGGAATTGAAAAAAGAATACTAACGTGGTCTTTCAGGTTGCCAAACCCCCATCTTGACCTCTATTTTACATGCTTTCCACATTAAGAACATTTTCTAATCTTCTACTAAACTGACTAGAGGATTATGCTTTTTTCCTTTTGAGGAAAATCATAAACTCACACATTAGTTTATGACTTGAAAGGAATTTGGAGACATAACTAAATTTCTTTTGGATAGTAAATGAACAACTCAAAGCACTAAATTTGTGGACTAATTGAACAAGCAAACTTTCCTTTCAAAGCATTTTGTTTTCCATTAAATAGGATCATCTTAAATCAAGCACAACATTGCTTGAGGGAATGAACTGCTTGCTTGAATCTATTTTGGGAGAAAACAGCATGGATTAGGAGAGTATGCTCTTCTTCAGAAGAAGAATCAAAATCTAGATGTCCTATGCTCGCCAATCCTTTGTAAGCTTATTTAATAGTAGAGGGCCTATTGGTTGAGGAAAAAATATCCCAGTAACAACACAAGTGAGGACAAGTTTTACGCCAACCCTTCCAACTCACTATAAATAATTGCTTCCTCGTAGGCTAAAGCCTTGGGAGACGGAGCTTGTTTTGTTCATAGAATTCTGACATCATTCTTTGAACATGCTTGGGTATATGTAGAGTGGAGCCGCTTGAATCTTTCTTGCAATACTACATATACTTAAGTACTCATAGGGCTATACACCTCAATTTTGCGTTGTGCAATTCTATGGGGGATGGTTTCGAATGGATTTCCCAATAATACACAACATTTAAACTGAAAGAATTCCTGATTCACCCCTGAAAGGGTGATAATCCTTGTGCAAGGAAAAAATTAATTGCCCCAAGACACTCATCGTATTGTGCCCTCACTTGCATTTGGAGTCGACTAATACAACATCATGACTAGAGCCATTGCGTGCTTGGTGATGGTTGTATTCTGATTAGCATTTGAGTGTGTGCCTAAGTCAATGAGCAAGGATTTTCATCCTCCACAAGAAAATAGGGATAAGATGTATTTCTATTTCATCTTCCTAACAATGCAAATCTATTTGACGTGCCTAAAAATTCATTAAAAAGATAACATCTTCAAACAAACAACAAATTTCAATCCTCGGTCCACACATGTGTTTTCATCCACTAATGAGTCTCAGAACACAAAACTACAATCAGACAAACTTCATGCACTTCCAAAATGAATTTTTCCAAACTGATCAAAATCTTACAGAGACATCAGAAAATTGCACCCTAGATTTCCTAAATTGTATCCAGTATTTAGGCTCGCATCTGGTATCTTCACTCGCATCTAGTCAGCATATTGTCACATTTGGTATTTAAGCTCACATCTAAGGTCATCAATAGCTCACATCTAGGACAGTGGGCACTTGTAGGATAGTTTTTCAAAAATTCTTAGTTTATTTGGATACCCTTTTGGCTCTTTAGTATGTCCCTGTTGTCTTTTCTAGTCTCCCTGTCATTATATAAAAATGCTTTTTCAAAACATCTACCTTGCATGTCTTGTCAGTTTCTCGCGATCTATCTCAATACATGTGGTCTGTCCTCTTCTTACAAACACTTGGTTCCTAGATCACTATTAGGGCATTCTAACCCTCTGAAACTGGAATCATTTACTTCCACCAAAACTCAAACTATACCTCCACCTAAACACACTCACTTGAACAATTTGGGATACTACCTAACATAATTGGGAAACGTTGATGAAAGTTGAGACACAACTTCATGGTTAACACAAGATGCAACAAGTACACATCTAAAGGAATGAAAGTGCCTCCTAAATCATCACACTTTCTGAGAGAAACATCTCGCAGTTCCCTACTCGATCTAGACTCTCTACAAATGGATAGAAACACTCGTGAATGGAGTGCAACTTTTGAAGAATATGACAATAGAAAAATCCAAAAGCACAAAGATATCGATGAAAATGAAGAATCCACATTTGAACATCCTTCATTTAGATCGGATAGTGATGTGGAAATACCTAAAGATGACTACGATAAACTTAAACAAAGCAGGAGGTTCCACGGGCATAAAATTACCCCCAAATTATGATGTGGAAAAGCTCAAAGAAAAGGAGGTACCAACTCCTTTATCCATTCTCACCAAGTAACTCACTTTGATACAAATAGAGATCGTAACTCTCAAACAGGAGAAAGATAAACCCAAAACAAAATACTCTTTGGATACTATTTGTCCATTTACTTTCGACAAGAGTATCACTATGGTTACATTCTCTCCCAATGTGGCAAGGCTAAAATACGACAAGTATACGGGAGAGACCGATCCACATGACCATGTTCAATAGTTTTGTGCTCTTAGCATAGAGTACATGCATGAACCTACTTACCATATGTGACTGTTTCTTGGAAATCTAGGAGGTAACTCCATGGAATGGTTCTCAAAACTTACACCCAAGGTCAAAACTTTTGAGGAGTTGATTCAACAATTTATCCAACATTAATCCTACAACATCCAACATGATGTGACTATGATGGATCTATGTAATATTAAACAAAATACTGGAGAATCATTTACACACTTCCTACAAAGATGGAGGAAAATCTTTGCAGGGTACTCCAGAGCTATTCCTAAATTTGAAAAGATGGAAATCTTTGTCAATAACTTGATACTAGAATTAAACTACACATTGCAAATGCAAGACTCACCTAGCTTTGATAGGGTGATTAAGAATTCCCTTTGTATCAAGTAAGTTATGGTCAAAAAGAGGGAGATCACTCTTCAAAGTGAAAACAAACCTAACAACTCCAACTCCAAGCCTAAATGGTGGAAACAGAACAAGAATGTTGTCAACAATGGCGTAGTAGACGCATCCAATGTTGGTCCTAAACCTGAAGTATTCAATCTAACCAATAGTATGCAAGAAAGCAAGGATGCCAAGGTGACAACCCCCATACCCAAAGAAAACAATGATAATAACAAGGGTCAGATGTGGATTTCAAAACCCCAAAGAACATTCACTCCTTTGGGAGAGCCTCTCGAGACTATTTTGAAGACACTATTAGATAACAAAGTTCTCACAATCCCAAATTCCAAACCGTGGGAACCAATGGTCAAACCCAGATGGTGGGATGATAACTCCTATTGTGTCTTTCACAAGAACAAAGGACACAAGACTAATAATTGCCTTAAGCTTAAACATGTTATTCAAGACCTCATTGAAGGAGGTAAGATCAAAGTGGACGGACACACTACCAATGAAGATCATACAACATTCAATAAACCATTTCCTAATTATGACAAAGGGGAAACATCTAAAGGGAAAGGTAATGAAGTAAACTAGACCTACTCCAATAATGATAATGTGATCAATATGCTAGACATTAAAACTGAATCAATTAATGTGGTCATAATCAAAGGTGTTTCTTTCCAATTGAATGCGGTGACTCAGAGCCAAGCGCAGATCACAATCAAAGGACCCAATTCCTCCCCAAAACTAGCATCAACATCCAAGGTTCCTATCATTACTATTCCTAAACTAGAAGTGAAATACATGGTTACTATTCCTAGCGAAAAGTATGACTTGGTAGACCAATTGCAACGAATCTCTGCCAAAATTTTCATCTTCGAGTTACTCAAGATATCCATAGTGCATAAGGAATTCCTAGAAAAATCTCTACATGCTGCTAACATCCCAAAGGATATTGATATAGACAAATTCCAAGTGATGGTCAATCACATCTCAGTGCCACATTACCTCTCCTTTTCTGAAGAGGATGATAAGTCTTTGACACATCCACATAATCAACCCCTCCATATTGAAGTTCTTATTCATAAATCTCATGTCAGACGTGTATTGATAGATGGAGGCACATGATTGAATATCTGTACACTTAATCTCATCAAAAAGTTGGGTCTTTCAGAACAAACCATTGACTCTAGAAGAAAAATAACTATCAAAGCTTATGATGAGGAAGAAAGATCCTCTAAAGGTCTTATTGTTCTTCCTATCAGAGTCAGACCAATTGAAAGGAATGTCACATGTCAAGTTCTGGATCTACCCCTAGCCTACAACATCCTGTTGGGAAGACCATGGATTCATGAAATGCAAGCTGTGTCATCTACTTACCACCAGTGCACAAAGTTCCCACATAATGGGGTGGAAGTAACTATTCCTATAGATGCTAACTATACTTGTAATAATATCAAAGAAGGTAGTATGATCTCACATAACAAGGAAGCTATAGATGAAATTTCTCCTGAGACTACCAAGGACATGGTTATGAAGAGCTTTGGGAAAACCTTAAAACTTAAATAAATAGGTATGGGAGAATACAAGCTAGACCTGACTCCCTCACTAATAGAGTTACCCATATCATCGAGATCCTATGGAAGACCCTCCTCATCTTTCACACCTACTGCATCAAAGGAACTGGAAGTTTACAAAGCCATGGGCATGGTTAAAGCATCCTTATCTTCTTTAGATAACACAGAAGAATAGGCAGTCTTGGACTGGCTTTACAAAGGAGAACCAGCGGAAGCTGAAGTCAAACATGTGGAAATATCCCCAGACCAGTATGGAAAAGGATATGATCTGCTCAAGAAAATGGGATACAAAGGAAAAGGACCTCTAAGCAACATAGGAAGGGGACTTATTGAGCCTATACCCATGGAGTTCTAGAATACCTGAGACAAAAAAAGACTGGGTTTTAATACTAAAACTAACAAACCTTCTTCAAAAGACAGCCTAGCCTCTGACAAAGGGAGCGATAAAAAAGATGAGATAGTACTAGAACCATGGCCTTATGAAAGATTATTACATGTTGGTACTGAGAATCCTGAATATCAAAGAGAACTCTATGTACCCAGCTTCGAGGTACCTCAAGATACTCACATACCTTTGTTAGCACAACCTCCCATTCAAGAGGTAGGAGACACAACAACAGATAATCTAGAGATACCATTAACAGCAACAACTACCGAGAGCACACCCCGATGATAGGATTCACATCCTAACTAGGGGCAGTTGATAAAAATCACCCATGTCCTTGATCTACCACACTTTGATCCATAGGTAGCTAACCGGGTACATCAAATAACCATTGTTGAATACTTAAATAGATCTGATGATGAGGTCACTAACTCTCATGATTAATTATGGGATGAGCTATCTGTCACCACAAAAGATATTGAAATAGATACAATTCACATGTTTGTGTCTCCCTCAGCTCCTCATGAACAATCTAACACTACTCCCAATGACACTGATAACCCTAAAGTGGAGGAAGAGTTCCTTCTCCCTATCATTGATGGAGAGACTGGTGCTTTCCTAAGTCTAGAAGAAGTTCAGAGCTAACAAGCAAGAAGCCTCCTTTTACGGAGAGATGATGATGAGAGTTCTACTGACGAGTCACTAGAGTTTGGTCCACATATGACTAACAATAACCCTTTTTATGATGATCAAACTCTTATTGATCTAAACATTGAAGAAAATAACTTAATAGGACATGTCATGTTAGTTAATAGTCATGATGCTAATGTGATGTTGTCCTTCCCAGTCTGACTCCCTGTCCCTAATAATCACAGATCTAATTGATTGGACTAGTACGGACCCTACTCCTATTCTCGACTTCCCCAATGACTACACATTGGCCTTCTATCTTAATGCTTGTACACTTTACCCTTCTTCCACCAATGCAAGGAGCAAGAACATGTCACAGGAGGATATCAGGTTTCTCAGTCCAAAATTGAAAAAGAAAAAGAAAAAGGGAACTGACAGTGAAAACCACGTTGTGGCAGTGTCAGATCTTAAAATAGTAAAAACAAAAGACATATCCAATGGTGAAAACTTCTTAGAGGTGCCAAAGGATGAGATTCTTGATATCCTCCCTAAGTACTTTTAGGAAAGGTATTCAGTTCTTATAGAACCAACACAGCCAGTTAATTTGGGCACAATTGAAGACCCTCAAATAGGTCACCTAGCACAATATTTGATAGAAGAAGAAAGGACATAGTTCACAGAGTTCCTAAAAGAGAAGAAGATCAACTTCGCATGGTCTTATATAGATATGTCTGGACTAGATCCTAATCTAATCATGCACCACTTATTTATAGCTCCCAAGATCAAGCCCGTGAAACAAAAACTTAGAAAGATGCATCCTCATGTTGCATTTTTAGAAAAGGCAAAGCTAGAGAAATTGTTGAAAGTTGGATTCATCAGGGTCAGTTCCTATGCAAGATGGATCTCCAATGTAGTCCCTGTGTCTAAATGTGATAAATCTATCAAGATATGTATGGACTTCAGAGACTTGAACAAAGCATGTCTGAAGGATGAATTCCCTCTACCTAACATTGACATGAACATCGATCTCATAGTAGGCTACCAAATGTATTCCTTAATGGATAGTTTCTCAGGCTACAATCAGATAAAAATTTCCCTTGAGGATCAAGACAAAACTGCATTTACATGCACATGGGGTACCTTTTTCTGGAACGTCATGCCATTTGGGTTAAAGAATGTCGGTGCTACATATCAAAGAGCAATGACTACTATATTCCATGATATGATGCATAAAAACATGGAGGATTATGTGGATGACACCTTAGCCAAATCCAAAGAAAGGAACACTCACATTGCTGACTTGAGAAAAATATTAGATTGAATGGAGCAACTTCAACTACGGCTCAATCCAAAGAAGTGTGCCTTTGGGGTCTAATCAGGAAAGCTCTTAGGTTTTATAGTTTCAGCAAAGGGAAATGAAGTAGATCCTGCAAAATTCAAAGCTATTCTAGAGATGGATCCTCCCCACAACATCAGTCAAATGAGGACATTACAAGGGAGACTTCAATCAATCAGGAGATTCATGTCACAACTTGCAGACAGGGCACAACCCTTTACCAAATTACTATATAAAGGGGTCACTTTCAAATGGGATGAACACTGTGAAGCCAACTTTAAAGAACTAAAAGGGTACCTAGCTACTCCTATCCTTATGGTGCCTATTCATGGCAAGCCATTACTCCTCTATATTTCAACTACATCCACATCATTAGGAGTATTACTCACACAAGAAGATGAAACAAAGAAAGAAAGAGCTATCTACTACATCAGTAGAACGCTAGTCTCCTATGAGCTCAATTACAACATTATTGAAAAAGCATGTTTAGCATTCATCTTTGCATCACATAAATTGAGACACTACATGCTCTCTCATACAGTAAGGCTTGTTGCTAAAATTGATCCTCTAAAGTACCTTTTGAGAAAAATAGCATTAACAGGATGATTAGAAAAATTAGTCCTCATTCTAAGTAAATTTGACATTGAGTAAGTGGATAGGAGAGTTATTAAAGGACAAGTCCTCACTGATCAACTAGTTGATCCATCATTTCAAGATGATGAACCTCTAAGGATCGAATTCCATGATGAAATAATTATGCATCTAATTGAGTACCCATGGAAAATGTACTTTGATGGTTCTTTCACACAACAAATCTCTGGAGTCGGGGTTCTATTCATAACTCCTCAAGGCTACAAGATACCCAAGTCTTACAAATTTATGTTCCCATGCATGAACAACATTTCATAATATGAGGCATTGGTAAATGGTCTCAAGCTCACCATGGAGTGGAAGATTATAGAGTTACACGTGTATGGTGACTCCCAGCTCATCATCAATCAAGTCGGGAGATTACCAGACAGAATATGAAAATTTGATACCCTACAGACATCTGGTTGATGACTTGAAGAAATACTTTGTCTTCATCACATTCCAATAGATACCCCGAACGGAGAACAAAGTTGCAGATGCTATGGCTACCTTGGCGTCCATGTTACAACTAGAGGAACATCAATTCCGCTATGATTTCTTGGTGGAATAACTCTCCTATCCCACCTTTGATACCCCTGAATACCAAGTAATCTATTCTTTGAATACCCAAAACCAATCTCGCTATGCCAAGATCATTGCTTACCTAACTGACCAAACTATTTCCAATGATCTATCCTGAAATGAGAAAAGAGCCTTGATTAGGACAGCATCACGTTATGTCCTCATAACTAATAAATTATATCGATGAGGTCTTGATGGTACACTTCTTAGGTGTTTAGAACTCAAAGAGTCTGATCTCACATTAAAATAAGTCCACAAAGGTGTATGTGGATCACACTCAAACAACTTTTCATTGGCTAAGAAACTGCTCAGAGTTGGCTATTACTGGCCTGCCATGGAGAAAGATGCTATTCTATTTTCAAAAACCTAACATAAATTTTAGACACATGGAAATCTTATCCATGCTCCTACCAGAGAACTTATACCTTTCATTACACATTGGCCATTTCAGCAATGGGCCTTTGACTTGGTTGGACAAATATATCCCAATTCTTCAAATGGACACAAGTTCATCATTATGGCCACTGAGTATTTCATGAAGTGGGTCGAGGTCATACCGCTAATCAAAGCCACTAGAAATAGGTGGCTATGTTAATTCTGAATTACATTATCTATAGATATGGGATACCATCTTCAACTATAACAGACAATTGGGGCCAATTTAAAAATCAAGACATTGATGACCTTTGCGAATAGTTCCACATCACTCAACATTTCTCCTCAATCTATTATCCTCAAGGTAATGGATAGGCGGAGGCATCTAACAAGAATATTCTCAAAGTCCTACATAGAAATGTAAGTAAGCCTGGCAGAGACTGACATCTACAACTAAATCTGGTACTATGGGCCTACAGAACAAGCATTCAAACACCAACTGGAGCCATGTCATTTTCTCTATTCTATGGTACTAAAGTAGTACTAACTATTGAGGTTGAAGTCCCATCTTTGCAGATATCTTTACAAGGTCTTGTAATTGATGAGTAGTACCACATAGATAGGGTGAACTCTTTGGACCTACTTGATGAGCGCAGACAATAGGCGTTCGATCATCTGAAAGTGTACCAAGCACGTTTGTCCAAAGGGTACAACAAGAAGGTCAAACCACAAACATTTAAAGTGGGGATCTCATCCTAAAAGAGAACCCTAAGAACCAGCCTAACAGAGAGAAGAAGGGAAAGTTTGCACCTAATTGGTTAGGACCTTATGTTATCACTGCTAGTTTTGGGACTGGAGCTTATCAACTAGCTACACCTGAGGGAGAGGTTCTTCTAGATCCTATCAATACTCTACATTTGAAGTGGTTCTATGCTTAATGATCGACTAGAAGAGCCTGTATAGTGAAATAGTTCTCAGAAAATACCAAAAACATTCAGAAAAATGATCTTGAAGAAATCCAAAACAGTGTAAAAAGTCCTGAGGAAAGGTATCTTTGGTGAAAACCTAGTAAATAGGCACCTTGATACTGCAAAAACATTCAAAAAAGCAAAAATAGAAAAAAATTTGAAAAAGAGAAAAGTACCTTGATGACAACTTGGTAAAATAGGCATCTTGGTAGCAAAAAGAAAGAAAAGATCTTGCCAAGTGGTGAAAACCTGGAAATTAGGCATCACTTGTGTTCTGCACTCCATCTATCAATGCAGTACTGATACTAAGCCTTCACAATTACACCTATGCTAAAAATGTTGACTTTGTTTCCTAAACAACTATCTTATCCTCGCTTGGGATTTGTCTGCATTTCTATCTTATGATCAAGTCATTCTACACTGGGGGCATCTTTGCCAGTTTGATAGGTTGCATCTGCTAGGTTGTCATAGATGGTTTGTCTCGTGATATGATGCTTTTTGATACTTTCACTACCACTATCACTTTCACGAAACAAGGGTGAAACAAACATTGCATTAACATGAATGGTGTTCCTAGAACCCACATGTGATTGTAAACAGGAATAAAATGTACACAGACATGGAACACCTATTTTCTTGAATTCTGACTTTTTGATTGTTGAATCTCTACTACGCTTGACAAATGAATCAATAGTATTTCTCAATACTACTTAAACACAGTTTGAACTTGGTTTGATTATGACTCTTTTATGTCTTTATGATGTTTTAACTAGGGGCATCAAAGCAGTTATGAATTTTGTTTGATTGATTCTCAATTGATAGTTTTTCTGTCCTCCGAGTTACTCCATGACATCTGCGCAAAGACAAAGAGTCACAAGGACAGGGGGTATAACATTTTCTTAGTTTTTCTATGTATGGTGATTGTTCCAAATGATCCTATAAATTTCACCTAACTTAGATGTTTATGGTAAGAGCTGCCACTATGGGTGGATAGCCGCATATATCTTGATCTTTGTTATGTGTAAACTATGGTGAGGTTGACACAATTTCCTTGTCTATTTTTCTGATTCAGATTCTCACTAAAGTATACGAAGCATAATGTACCCAAGGATATAAATTTTCAAGGTCATTGCGGGTCCAATATCTTGCCTTACACAAAATATGATATATTAAAAGGAAGGTGACTATCTTGTCATCCTAGCTTCTATGCCTTGATGCCTAAGTCTACTTATGACATTCCAATAAAACATAGTATTCATACTTTCATAATATCAGTGGGTATTAGTGATGGTTGTACTATCAAGTGGTATCCATTCCAAAAGGCACCCAATGATGATAAAAAAGCTACAATATCTACAAATCAGTGACAAGTTCTAAGAGTCTGCGTATAGTTGCATTTAAAGATTGCATGATGCATTTGTGAAAGAAGTAAAAGCATAAGGAATTTGGGCTCAAAAATAAATTTTCTTCTTCTTCTAAATCCAAGTTAATTACATAATCTATGATTCCCGAAATCTTTGATCTATCGGAAACAAAATCAAACTTACTTTTTAAAAATGTGATTAACTTGGTAAAACGTGTGTTTTCTCTAAACACACCTTCATTTCTTCACTTCTTCTAATTCCTTCTTTCTTGACCTACCCATTCCATGCAAGTGATACATTATTTCAACAGAAGGATTTTATTTCTTTCCTTCGATTTTGTTCCCGAGGGGGCATGATCACACTATCATCAATCAATTTTTTTCTCAAAACAACATTAAAATGACTTCGTTATAAAACAAACTAGGGGCATGACAGTTTCCTTGACTAAGTTGGAACTGTTGGATAGAAATCTTTGGTTCTCATAAGCTGGATATCTTGTGTTTCCTCATTTTAAAAGATTTTTACTAAGCTCCTGGCAGCTTCATACTGACTTTTGGATGATAACCAAGTTTGAAATTAGTATTATCAATCTTTGGACGACAACCAAGTTCAAAGTCAATTCTATCAGTTTAGTTCGATCAAGTGCGAGACTAGTCGCATCAGGCATTTCACTTGATCATGAGCGAGATTCTCAATCTTTCTGAAGTCAAAATCAAAAAATTTCTTTGAATCAATGTGCTTCTCACACATCAATTCAAAGAGGGGCAAATGTAACCACCTGGATTTGGTCTTCTCAAACTATACATCCTATTTTCCCTAAGTGTGATCATACCCCCAATTATGTTCAAATGACCCTGTTACTGCTTGGCATAATTCTTTTAAAATTAATTTAATCTCCTAAAGTGATTTTTATCACTAAATTATATTAACTACTACATCCATACAATTCAAACCAATTAAAACAAATCAAATTCAAACATGGCTATAGCATTTAATCATAAAGGAATTAAATAAAACCCTAAATCAATTGCTCACTTGCAAATGAACCCATTCCCCTAGCCTAATTAATTTAATTTAATTGTCTATAGTCCTATTGATTATTAAAAAGAAATTAAATTCTTAAATGATTAATATCATATTCTTGAATGAATTAAATAAGTTTAATTCATTTCATTAATATTCCTCTAAACCATTAATCGATTGCCCTATCAATTCAAGGGGGAGGTCCACTTGCTCTTTTGGGTTTTGGACTTTTTACCCGAAGGGTGGTGGGGCCCTACTATTCTAAGGGGCTCTATCTGCCCAATTTTGGAATGTTTGAATCTTCAACTTAATAGTGGCTGGCAGGCCATAGAATAGTAGGGCACTTCATTAAGAAAGTGGCTTCATAATGACCCTGATTAACCCTGGGATTTGACCTCTATAACATGGTTACTTAATTAGTTTCATAGCCCCCTGACATCACTTATGCTATAGGTAAGCTCACACTAATCAAGTGCTATATGTCCCAGTGGGTGAACTCTATGAGCTGTTCCAGGATCAGTCTTTCCTTGTCACTTCCGTAGGTGCTCATATGTATCTCCCAACATCTAGGTCTCAGGGGTCCCCATGCCTACATGCCCTACATGAAGGTAAGGGAGGCCCCCAACCTAACCTACTTCAACCACTTTAACTCTGGGTTCAAACCCATCCCAACCTATTCACCCCATGCTAAATCTAATCCTAATCCTAATTCTATTCTAACCCACCTCCTAATGTTGTCACATTCCATTAAAGAATGATTAAAGACTCAACCCACTTGAGAAAGTCAAGGAATCTCAAGATTCCTTTCCTCAAGTCCACCTTCTCAAGCCACCCTCTTACACCCTTCCCATGCTTCTTTAAGTCTCCCATTAATGCCTCATTAATGGAGATTCCTTATGCCCATGCCTATTGAATGCCTTTGGCATTTATTGCTCTTACACACTATTAATGAGTTTTTCAACTCCATTAATGCACCTTGTCCCCCCTCTCTCTCCTCATTCTTCTATAAATAGAAGGTGTTTTTTAACACAAATAAGCCCATAATTTTAGAGAAAAATGCATTGTTATGCTGCTAGGATTTAGATGCATTCATATTTCATTCATAGTTTCATTATCATGTATTGTTATTATCTTCACTTTTAGAGCTAAATATGCATGTTTTCTTATCATTTAGTTTGTTTTAACTCAAATTTTTCATGCTAAGTCATATATGTCACTGATAGTAGCATAATCTGAGGGCTATTGTGTCACTTATCATACTCTTCTTAGTTAGAAAGAAATAGGTCAATTTTAGTTGCTTTATATGCTCATCTAACCATGTTTTCCACTAATGCAATGACCTATTGAAGTATTGTGTCTCTCTTAATAGGTACAAAAATCACACACACAATCACCACAAAATATTTGAAAAGTTTTAACATGATTCAAAGGATCAAATTGCCATTATAAGTCTCTAAATGAGGAATGTCCATGTATTAAGAGATAACATCACGAATTATGTCTAAGGAAAAATAACTAGCAATGTCACAAGTAAGAGTGTTGAACTTAGATCGAGTCATGGACAGAGTTTGTTGTTGCAAAGATGAAACAGTTTGATCCAAACTATTAATAATGGATTCAGTAGAAAGAGTGGTAGGAGATATGTGTGAAAGGTTTGGACCATTATGGGAAATGAAAGGAGATGTAGAATATGAAAATGGAACACTATTGTAAGTGGGTGGATGAAGCTAAAGAAATGCATGGAACACGTGAAGGAGTAGGAAACTATAGGATTAGGAATGCTAACATGTGTAGGATTGATGTTTTGAATGGAAGTGGTTATGAGAGGTGGAGAATAAGTGGACATGCTAGGTATTGAAGTAGAAAAAGGAATGGAAGTTTCAACACTAGTGGTAGGTGGGATGAAACCTAATTATTAGGCACAATCTCTAATAGGCTTGACATTATCATTAATAAGATGTGAGATACTAATGCAAGATATTAACACCATGTTCATCATTATGTATTATCTTCCTCAAATCCTCTACCATGGAGATGACCTCAGGATTAGAGTTCTCTTTTCCTAACCATTGCTCAAATTTTTCAAAGTCATGAGAAATATTCTTCACTTGCATAGGAGGAGCTCTTAAGGTCTCGTCTTCATCATGAGAATAGTGGGAAGAGTTATTCTCAACAATAGGAGGAATGTCATTAGTAGGCATGTTGTCTCATCAATATTCCAAGGAAAAAAAGAGGACTCAAGATCAAAGGAGCCCATAAGTCTACGACTTCTCCTAATCAGAATGCTATAGGTAGGACTCAAGGTGATAACACTCATGCACAAGAAAGGAAAGGTAAATAGATCTAATGTAAATATCAACTTTGAAAGAGATGCAAAAAATCACCAACTAAGCACAGTTGCACATTTAATGAAAATAACATGTAACCATCAAATAAAATGTGAAGATCTAGCATATAAAGGGGATCTAACACCAAAATTAGAACGGAAATGTCATACATCAGATTTATCAAAATATACAGTGGGAAAAGGGAAGCAATGCAATGGGGTAGATTCATCCTCCTTTTCAAACTTGCACTCTTAGAAAGAAGATGTCCCAATAGGCCCAAGTACGATCCAAATGCTGAATGAGACAATCATCCTTCACTAAAATGTGTAAATTGTGGAATGGAAAGAGGAAAATGAAAATGATAATACAATGACAGAAGCTAAATATGCAAATATAGACAAATCTTGAAATTATAGACCGATAACTAACTGTCATAAACCAAAAATGAGTTGAATAAAGGTCCAGACTATTGTACTAATCTATGATATCAATTTAGACTAAAGTTGCATGGTATAGAATGTTATTGATGTTCTATACTGGGTACTTTTGTCTAAAATTTGTAGGGTCTCTCTGACTATTCCCAATCTTCCTAAAAAAATTTTGATAGCTTTGTAACATGTTCCTGCACATAGAAAAATGGGGAAAAGGTTGGATAAAAGGGGTTTTCCTTGGTCAAAACCCTATTTAGGAATCAACCTTGAAAATGAAAAAAATGCATAAGGAAATGCATGTAAAAAGGTAAATATTTGATTCACCTTGCATAAACCCTCATGAACGGATGTAGAAATCACTCAAATTCATGAATATTATTGAATGTTTCTTGAATTGAAGGTGTTGACCTTATAATATAGAAAGGAATCTAGGATGCCTTCACAAATGCATGGATCTATGAACGCCACTCCTAGATCTTCAATGTAGATATGTTAGATAATCACTTGTAATGAAAGAAGAAAGATTTTGAAAGAAGAAAGATTTTGAAAGAAAGAAATGATAGATCCTTACTTCGTTGTGACCTCCTCTACTTGAACTTCATAGGAGAAAAAATTGTTGTAAAGGAGAAGATTTCCTTAAATTTTCCTTGGATACTTGAAGAAAAACTAGAAGATTTGGATGCTTGCCATCAAATCTTGAATTCACCTTCAATGCTTGGATGCTATTGAAATCTTGATCGTGGATATGGTTGCATGAATAATGGATGGATACCAAAATGAGGATAGGTTGTTTATATACCTCATCCTACATTTTAGGATTCAAAAAAAAGTCAAGCTGACCACGAGAGCTAATTTCCCACTAAAACTTCAACATAGGGCTTCAAGCCAAAATAAGTGGGCATACATAACATCATTAATAACGGTATATACCTAAGAGAATCAACCCAAATTTGAAATAGGAGTTGGGATAATAGGGTAAATGTAGAAAAAGAAGAATCAGGTTGCTAGGATCAAGTATGATGGACATCAGATCTCAAAATCACCAAAATGGAGCCTAAATGATCTAGGTGGATTTTTATCAAAAATTCAAGTACTCCAAATGCTCAAAGAAATGACACCATGTCAAAGTTCTCAACAAAATGAACCCAAAGCAAATTGAACGGGATCAAATGGATTATGTATGCAAAAGTTGTGGACAGTCAAAGTTTGCAAGAAAAATGGGTTGACTTGATGACTTCAACAAAAGTACAGTCAGCATGGATGATGATGTGGAAGGAAAAATTGTAGTGACATGGTAGATTATGACCAATGAGAAGATGACATGTGTTAGTCTTGTTTTGATGTGTTCTAATCAAGGTATGTCATGTGTCGATATGAACACTAGTAGAATTGGCACCTGCTTTCGACAAAAAATGGTCAAATTTTCTACCTAGATTGGTCGAACGATCCATAAATGGTCTTGTCACTATTTTTCTAGTCAAAATTTTGACACATCATTATTAAGTTTGAATGTTCTATGCCAATCTTGGTCAAAATTGACATCTACAATTGGCAAGTTTATTCGTCAAACTTTCCACCAATGTCGGTCAAAATGTTTGGCCCATCTGACCAGGATGCCAAACCCACGACGCTAAACTTTGACACAGAATGGTTGATATGTTAACCATTCTTGGTGAGGGCTTCAACCAAATTTCATCAAAATTTTGACCAACAACACTAACGACATCCTAGTCGGTGATTAGTCTAGATATTTATCTTTAGGTGTTACTTTGCATCAATATATATGGCTGTGTATTTTTTTATGTTACTTTACTATTAGCATAATGGTTTATTATGAACTTATTTGACACTGGTTACTAGTTAAATGAGGCAATTGCAAACATTTTAATAGATTTTCATAATTAAATAATGAAATTTTCATATACTAGTATTCTTCGTATTCAAAACAACATTACATAGTTTATTATTGTAAGACCCCTCTTACTTAAGCATCTAGAAAATGAAACTGCAACCTATTGGAA
This sequence comes from Thuja plicata, assembly GCA_018584345.1. Classification (NCBI taxonomy): domain Eukaryota; kingdom Viridiplantae; phylum Streptophyta; class Pinopsida; order Cupressales; family Cupressaceae; genus Thuja; species Thuja plicata. Next base: position 4,235,804 of record MU227547.1, read on the forward strand.
TTGAGACAAAACTTATAAAACAACAGAAGCTAAGAAGGATCTCTTTCCAATAGCTGCTCAATACAAGGTCCTCCAACCATTGCCATCATGATAACATTCAACCTACACTCACAAAAACTAAAAGTTAAATCACAAACGTCGTAGTCTTTCTTCCTCAGCTTCTCAAGGAATGGAGAATTCTCAAGTTGCTCTTTATTAGTACCAGTAATGTAGTAAATATCTTTTTGGTCCTTCTTCATTCTTGATATGTACTAGTCGAGCGATGTAAGTTTATCGCCAGATTTTGTGCTATTAAAACAGACAAAGAATACCAATATAAATGAGTAGCATGAAAATTTTAATGATTGGAAATATAGAGTAACACCTTAGTAAGGTACTCATCCACAATAAAGAAAACAAATCATATGCTTTCAAAATGGGCAGTAGTAGTCACCTTTCAAATCTCAGAAGCTTTGCAATCGTATTTTTGTTTGATGCACCCTCGACTATACCTAACTTGATAGATTTTCCAAACTCATTCCAGAATTTGGTGTACCTTCCCTTTTTCTCTAAATCTATTTCTGAGTCAGCATCAACATTAAATATATCCTTTAGTACATCAACATTCAATGACTTCTTAGACAGAGCAGTTCAAGAAATACAATAAGTGTATTTCCACATGTTGCCCAAGCCTATAGAAATGTGAAATTGTGAATAACTAAATATGTCTTTACCTGATTTCAAATGATGTGTCTATCTATCCATATGCTTGCATTTTTGACCAAATTGTTGCTATTACTAAGGAAAAATATCATCTGAAGTTGACAATCTAATAGTAATACTACAAATAATGTTGTCCAAGTATGAGTGCTAACATTATTAAAAACCAAAAAAATCAAGATTGTTAAATGATTTAGCAATCAAAACATTATGGCATAAAATCCTTCTAATGTCTTATCCATGCTCTTCGAGTCTATTGTTAAAGACCCTTTTATTGTCATCCCAGCAGACGCATTCACAATATTCTAAAAATAGACTAACCAAACTTTAAAGTTGCAGTTCACAAACCTTTGAAAGTGAATGGTAGAAGTTGGAATATTATTCATTAGTGACCTCCTTCGGATTCCAAAGATAGACTGCCCTAACATCATTTAGAAGCTCTCACTCATATGTTATTTCCTTAACATTTTTAGCCTTAGGCTCTGGATGTAAGTGGTATAGGAAATAAAGAAGAATAAGAATAATATAAAAAATCCCTATTTTCCACACCATCTGATGCTCAACAAACTAACTAAAAAATAAATTTAAGGAGCCAAAGTTTAAAAAAAATATTCACTTGTCTTTAGTTGACAAAACAACTAGGAGGATTTATTAGGCATAAAAATATCATACTAGATTTAGTTTCCTCATCTTATCCTTCTTCAGAGCTTTCACCCGTGAGAAGAGAATAGGGAGTTAATCAATCTAATCAAATTGATATGAAAATCCATATAATCACATTATATTTTCTCTACTACAAGCTAAAATTGATATGAAAATCTATATAATCACATTATATTTTCTCTACTACAAGCTAAAACTTCACAAAGTTTATGCTAAGATAAGCCTATGTTTGTTTCCAAAACTAGCATAGGTGTCATAACAACACAAATTTGAACTTCTATGGAGACGTATTTTATTTTTCCATACTTTTCAAAAAGTCAAATGAAAACAAATTAATTTTACTATATATTTAAGTTCATAGTTTAACAACAATTTTACTTACTCTTCAAAATAAAATAAAAAATGCCCCTTATTATGTCAAGATCCCCTACCTAACATGATGACATCATTATCCAAAATAGATGAAGATGGCTCTTTGACAGTGCACTTATGCATTGGTGTGTTAGTTACCCTGCCAACTGTTCATTGCAATTAAAATAGAACTATCGATAATGACTTCTGTCAATATGTCACACAACATTACTGTAGAAACCTTTTCATTTATTTGAGTGTTGCTATTCCATATTCGTAAACATTCTGTAACTCATATGGAAAAATTAGTATACATAAATATTAGCATAGTCCCCTCAAAATGGAAAACTCTCGATTCTCTTATGTGGCAATTTGTATTTGGAATCTGGATCTAACTAAAGCCTCTTATGATTAGATGGTATATTTAATAATCTCTTCACAGGCTTTGAATTGTGATTATTGTGATTTCCACACAATTTGACTAGATTATCATGTTTTTGAGCCATACAAACATTATATCCCATGATATTTCTGTTTCATTTTAGGCATTATGTCAGACAACCCACTGCCATGTCCATAATTTGACCATTCTATACATATTGCAATCACTTTCTCAATCTTGAAGACTAATAGTAATAACTGAGAGGGGGGGTGAATCAGTGGCCTAAAAAATTTATCCTTTAATCCACCAATTAATACACCTTAGATTATTAAGTCCCTACAAGATGTATGCCTTGAAATACTTGAAATAATTTACTGTCTGTCAGTTTACCTTGTATGTCCTTATTTTCCTTGATTACCGATAAGCATTAAAACTCATTTACCGATACTTAGTAAATATGCAGAGTATACCAATCAATCCAGAAATGCATATGTGAAATGTAAAATACTAAAGTAATAAACCATACACACATAACACATGGATTTTAACGTGGAAACCCTGTTAAGGGAAAAAACCACTAGGACCGGTACCCCAAATTTTCACTCTTCTAAAGTGAGCCCTATTAGGAGCCAACCCTGTTAAAGGTTACAAACACACAGTTAAGTGCGACCTTGTTA
>MU227547.1:4243501-4260109 GCA_018584345.1 Thuja plicata
TTACTAATCTTAGATATGAGTGTAGTTTCTTCATACCTTTCATCTTCATCTGAATCATCCTTCACAGCTACAAATACTATCTCAATATCATCATCCGGTTCGGTGTCAGTATCTTCATCTTTGCAAGTAGCTAGATAGCTAGCCTTCTTGCCTTTATCCTTATAATCTGAGGTATCACTTATTTCTGATCATTGGTAACCTCTGTAATATTTGTTGTCACCTCTGTCAGATTTCTTCTCAAAATATTTGTTATCACTTCTGTCATCTTTTCTTTTGTTAGGACATCTTGCAGCAAAGTGTCCAATCTCTTTACAATTGAAACACACAAGTGGTAACTTGCCTTTGTATTTACCTTTGTCTCTTAGCATTCTTCTCGCCATGAGTGCTTCAATTTCATCTAGATCTTCTTATTCACTTTTGCTTTCACTGTCTCTTCTAGATGAGTGTCTGTGACTAGATTTTCTTATTCTCATAGAAGACTTGAATGCAGACTCTAAACTTGGCAAGACACTATTATCAAAATTATTCATCTCAAATGAAATCAGTCTACCAATCAAGCTATCAAGAGTGACTATATTGTTTGCTACTGCTCTCATTTCTTGAATAGAAGAGACTCTAATAGAATATACAGGCAATAAGGTTCTTAAGATTTTACTTACCACTGTCTCCTCTTCAAGTGTACCTCCAACGCCTCGTATAGCATTGACTACTTCTTTTATTCTTGTGTTGTACTAAGTGATGTTTTCACCTTCTTTCATTCTGAGATCATAAAAATTTCCTCTAAGGCTTTCTGCCTTGGCTCTCAGAACATTTGTATCACCTCCATGTACAAGCTTTAGTTTATCCCACATTGTCTTTGCATTGTTTCAAGTTTTGACATCCTCAAATTCAGCATCAGAGAGTGAGGTAGAAATCTCTATAACCATGCAGTTATGTTCATGCTTTACTCTCAATTGATCTACCATCAATGGTCCTATAGGAAACACATATTTAGTATCTAAGTATTGAGTAATATCATTGCCAATACCTGATAAGTGAAATTTTATTCTACTTTGCCATGAAGCAAAGTTGTCTTTGTTCAACTTGGGCACATCTTGTTTGTTCATCTTGTGATCTTTACTTAGGTCTTGAAACCTTCCTTCTAAGTACACAAGCTCTAATACCAATTGTTAGTAATAACTAAGAGGGGGGGTGAATTAGTGGCCTCAAAAATTTATCTTTTAAACTTTAATCCACCAATTAATACACCTCAGATTATTAAGTCCCTACAAGATGTATGCCTTGAAATAATTGAAATAATTTACTGTCTGTCAGTTTACCTTGTCTTTCCTTATTCTCCTTGATTATCGATAAGTAGTAAAACTCATTTACCGATACTCAGTAAATATGCAGAGTATATCAATCAATCCAGAAATGCATATGTGAAATGTAAAACAATAAAGTAATAAACCATACACACATAACACATGGATTTTAACGTGAAAACCCTGTTAAGGGAAAAAACCACTAGGACCTGTACCCCAAATTTTCACTCTTCTAAAGTGAGCCCTGTTAGGAGCCAACCTTGTTAAAGGTTACAAACACATGGTTAAGTGCGACCTTGTTAGAGGATTTTTATACATAGGTTGTCACTTAGTATCTGGCATCTACGCTACCATCCTTGAATCAGTCTTTAGACTGTCAATAGGCTTTATGCTAATCTTACTACCATCCTTGAATCAGCCTCCTTCTTAGACTGTCAATAGGATTTAGGTAAGACTACTGCTACTATCATGAATCAACCTTTTTGGTAATCTATTAGGATATACCTCAATTATAGAAGACGGTTAAGTCCTTCTCTGTTAAGAGACTTAATGCTTCAATGGTTAAACTGAAACATAATGACCTGTTTCTAATGCAACTTTGAATTGCAGATATTCAGATCTATTTATGTACAATACCTCTCTGATCAATGTATTAATTCAATTCCTTTGTGCTTCACACTTTCTACTCTGTGATGCTATGCTTCACTATTCGTCAATGTCTGCAGAATTCTTTATCTCTCCCTTAGCTTGATTGATCAGGACTATATGAAGTTTATCCTTCACCAGTTTCTCTTCAGCATCTTCTTTCAATTCATTCCCCCGTGTATCTGAGTGCATATGGAAAATGAATTATGCTTGTCTCTTATATAGACAAAATATTCCTTAATTCTTGATTCTTGATTATTGGCATGAAAAACAATCTAGCCAATTTGATTTACGGCTTTAACTCCTGATTTATCTCAGAGTTATCTTCTTGCCAACTATATAAATCAATTGCTTTAACTGTGGTCAAATAAAACAAATAAAACAATCAATTAAGTCTATCCTTAAGCTCTACCAGCTAGATATTTTGTCATTTTCTGATCTCTCTATTCTGTCGATCAATTCTGCAGTTCATCACCAGTGACAACTGCCAGTTCTATTGGTGTAACTTCAGTTAGCTTTGGAATCTCCATCCATCGGGCATCATTGGATCTTTTTCATCAGGAAAATCTATTTTTAGCTCATCGAGAATCCTATGATTCTGCTTCATCGGGCAACACTATCTTCTACTCATCGGGCATCACTGTGACTTTATCTCTATCTTTACCGGTGGTGTGCACTCCATCGGTGTTGTCTGTCACTTAGTGAATACTTGACTTTTATGCATTGCTAAAAGCATAATCATTGTTCCATTTATTTTTTCAAGTCTTTGGCATTATGTGTATGACCACACAGATGATATCAAGTTGACATTAATGACAATACAAACCATTAACTGATTTAATGTTTTGCATCATCTTCAACTTAACATTATCAAACATTCAATCAGTTACATGTCATCAGAAGACTTGAAGGTGAAGCCCGCCAGTTGTAAGAACTTATCATTGCACTTAACCTAAGAAAGATGGATACAAGTGATCACAACCAGGATGATTTCTTCTTTAATTGCAACAATTCCATGAAATGAGATGGAGGAAGAAGAGGTGACATCGTTGAAATAAATAGGAAGAGATGAGTGAGTTTTTGTACAATACAGATGAATATTTCTTGCAATATATGTAATGTGAGAATGACAGGAGAGGTTCTCTTTTGTTGGGCTAAAATGCTATAGCAAGCTTAACACCATGCAAAGCCATCATCTACCACATATCCCATGTACATGACATATGGAAGTATTGACAAGCTAGGTGGATTTTTTATGAATGCTACGTGCAAATAACATATTGTTAACATATATTACTACTCTGTGTGAGGAAATGGGAGTCCAAAGGAACTGATTTAACACTTCATCTACTCAAAAACACAAACCCATGAAATAATCTAGATTAGGCCAAGAGAGGTTGACACATTCAAGAAGAGAATACTTACACAAAATGAAGCTGAATTATGCCAGACAAGTTGACTATTGGCCCTTCTAGTTTGTTATTTGATAGTTGCCTGAAAATGACACATTTAAAATGCACTTATGAGAAAAGACCTAGAATGAATGAAATTGATTAAATAATGAAGGTATGTTAGTTTGAGCTTCACTTGGTTTCGAGAATACTTTAATATTCTCTACTTAACAAGGCTAACCACGTGAAGGTGGAAGCTCATCTAGCCTCACCCCCCTCCCCCTAACATCAATCTAAATTTCCCATTAACATCTAATTACACACTTCATTCATCCATTTATGAACTATAACATTCAATCAATACAATCACATAACATTCATTAATATTATATAACATTCATTAACACGCAACACTAATCAAGAATTCATTAACACATAACAATATTCATTAACATGACATAAAATTCAATATTAAAATGCAACATTCATAGATAATTACTTAAAACAACGTTCTTTCATTATCCAACAAAGTTAATCAAACAAGTTTTATCAAAGAGCATTTTTAAGAAATCATTTCTTTTTTGGGTTTTTCTTAGATTCCTTTTGGAAAAGGATGATAGGAGCATCAATATCTTCCACCGCCTCTTGAGTCTGTGATCTCAAATTATGATGCTTCCTCATGTTTTGAGGAGCATGAGGTTGCTGCACTAAAGGGGGGTCTGCTGCAATAACAAGTAAATGGGTTAAATTCACATTTTTTTTTACTATTACATGTATTTCATTAACCAGTAGAACATAACTTACATTTTTCTTTACCTGACAATGCCACATCATGTACAATAACATTTTGATCTTCTGCCACCTCAACATGCTCAACATGCTCTAAAATATTCAAAAAGGGTTACATGGCCAATTGCAATTAAAGATGTTAAATTCTATTAATAATTACACAATTTATTTCCAATAGCAAACTAATACCTCCACCACTATGATGCACATCATGGCCTTCATCATGCCCAGATTCTGTGATAGGATTTTAAGGCTGCAATGAAATGTCATGCACATTTTTATCATGAAATAGTCAATTTATGTTCAAAATTAACTATTCAATTTGATTTACTTTTCATTTGACCAATTTACATGTGTCTCATTTGGTGCAGTAGATTCTTTGTTATGGCTTTCATATTCTTGGCATAGGCGTGCAGCCATGACTTTATAGCCTTCCTTCAAGGCTATTCTTTTGTCTTCATCTGTGGGCTCTACATTGAATTATGTGCCCTATGTTTTTTGTTATGAACCTTATATATAAAAATTTGATATGAAATTCCAATGTTGCTACTTCCAAGTCAAGAGTGAAGTTTCATATAGCCACCAGAGCCAAGTTTGTGTTGGCCAAGATTTTTTAATCTCACTTTTGTAGCTTTTAATGTGTCTTACAGTCTATAAAAAGTTTAAAACATGTTAGATTATATATTTAAAAAGATCACTAATTAGTGCATGATTACATTCTACTTAATACTATCATAACATACCTTCTTTTTCCATCTTCTGGTTGAATTCCTCTACCCTTTAGCCTTTTCTCTTTTGCATCTTCCATTATTTCATTCCACTCCATCGGTGGAATCATAGGAGGATGCTCGTACTTTGGGTTATCCTTTAGAGCCCTTCTATATTGGTCCCTCACAATCTTTATATGTTTGGATACTTTTTTAAGAATCAGGCACTGTTAAAAGTTTTATTTCCAAAGAGGTCCCCTAAAGATTTAATGAGCTGATTTTTTAAGTCAGCATACTGTTCATTCCACCTTTTTTGAAAAAACAAAATTGCTAGATATCATAACTTTAATATAGTACAATAAATGGAAGATAAGAAAAATATTGTACCAATACTATGAAGCTACGTACCTTTTACGTATGGTGGGCCCAAATAGCTTCAATTTCATTTCAAAAATAGTATCATAAAAAACATCATTTCCTACAAAAACATCATGGGATTATCAGTCCAAAACGAGTTATGTATAAGTAAACTACAATTACACTGTGTATAGTCAGAAAATGGAAGCACTTCCATTGTAGACTGGTTTATCCTTTCGAGTAAGTGGTTTGGGATCATGTCTAGTGCCTTGAATGGGTCTTTGACTTGGATCTAGCTTACTCCCCTATTCCACCCCATTTTCCACTTTTCTCCAGCCTGTTTCTGGCATCGTAAACTGCAAAACTGAGATTTTTGACCTCAGGGTCAAAATCAACCTTTCTAGGTCAAGGTTGACCTCAACCTTGACCTAGGTCAAGGTCTACCTTGACCTTGACCTAGATCAGAATCAACCTTTTTCTGGGCGAAGTGTCTAGATTTCAAGTTTCCAGAGTTTCTAGATGTCGGGCTTTGGAAAAGTTCATTTCCCGCTTCTGGGTCAGCTGTTTTGGGTTCCAAAATGATGACTCTTAAATTATATTTAATATAGGTTCTCTTCTAGGGATATAGGTCTAATAGGAATTTAATTATCCTATGTAGGCCTCTCTAGAATATTGTGCCCTAGATTTGTATATAAGGAAGCTTTCTCTCATTTTCTCTAAACATCATCAAGCATAATCGCAAGCGCTCAAGACTTGATAACAATATAAGACTGGAAGAAGTGAAATCTAAAGGTGAAAGAAAACTATGTGCATGATCTATTGAAGCAATCATCTACTCTCAAGCAGTCAAGCATCCAATTCATCAAGGAGATCCATTGGTGGCCATTGAAGGATTCAAGCTCTATGGATCCCTCTTATTGAAGATTTCTCCATCCACATTCATGCAAACTTCTTCCTATTCCAAGATCCATTCAAGATTGGTGTTGAAGATTTACAAGAAATTGATTTGATACATCCTACATCCTACATTCTACATTCTACATCCATTTGGTACATACATACTTGTGGATCCATGAATTTGAATCCGCCACGAGGGTTCTATACAAGAAAGGTGAATTTGTTTATTCACTTTGTTTATTTATGCAATTTCAATTCAATTATAAGGTTAATTCCAAAATTGGGGATTGATTAAGGCAAACCCCTCACCCCCAAAAAAAACAAATCCATTTTTATTGCAGGTACAGGTTTGGAATAGCGGATCGAAGTGCAAATTCGAATACCCTTTTTGGCAGACAATTGGGATTTGGAAACAAATTTTCTATCAGAGATTTGAGAGGTCGATTCTTCCCTAGGTCAAAATCGGAGGTCCATTCTTCCCTAGGTCAGAATCAGAGGTCGATTCTACCCTAGGTTAGAATTGGAAATTATGGGTCAATGGTGACATTGACTTCAGTGTCAAAATTGGAATTGAGCCAGATCGGAAAAGGATTTCTGGGTTTTGTAGATCTCGCAGTTTCAATTTAGAATTGCAGAAATAAATAGTTTCTAAGACCTCCTGACAGTGTTTTTAGCAGGTTCTTTTTCAGAGGTAAGTATTTTATTCTATTTTCCTTTACAAACATTTCTAGATTTACACCCCTTATCAATTACAATTAAATGTAATGTGGATAATATGTGCATAGGATTTCATTTATGTGAAAATCTCCATTGCTCCTTACCCTATCCATATTTTCTCCTTTACACACTGTAATAATAACAATGTTAAAGCACCTGGAAGCTTTGGCACTTTTAACGAAATCATATTTTTCTTGTTCAAAAATAATGACCCCACAAACGAACCAGTACTAGTAACACGGGCTGATCAAGGAAATGGTTGAGCTTCACTAGTACTAGTCTCTATTCTTGTACCAGGTGTAGGTGTATTTATTAGTGCACAAAATAGGTCTATGTGTATAAAATTCACATAAGAAAAATAATCAATGCATGATTAGCACATAACAAAATATAGAAAAACAAGGTTTTACCAGTTGTAGCTAGTACAGAGGAAGATGTCTGTAAACTCCTTGTTGCAGACAATGTAGCCAGCAATATTGGATTTTTGATCAAAGGAGGCATCTGCACTTCATCATGAGTTGAAGAATACATTGTTAGCAAAGAAATTTGCAATGGATAAAGATTAAATGGGGTACTAGAAGCATCCCAAATATAAGTTGAGTCAATAATGCATACAAAGGTTAAATGAATGGTTAAAGTTTTAAGGATTATTTACATGAAGGTTGTGCACTACAACCCTCATCATATTGACCATGTTTCACAGGTGTCAAAAAATCCTGTAAGAACACATCATATTTTAGATCATGATCCATAAGATAGTATAAAATATAAACATCTATTGAACTTTAATTATTACTTAAGATTAATTATTGCTTACATTCATACAATTGACTCTACGTATCAATTCATCTTTGAGTGCCTCTATCTCCTCAGTTTTGTTTGTTTACATGATAAGGTTAAGAACTTCTTTACTATATTTATTTAGAATCTGAGTAGCCATGAAGACAGGGTTAGCGCTACATGCAATGTCATCTAAAAATGTCACCTCAATTTCAGAACGCAATTGATCTACTGTCATTTGTGCTTTTCCCTATCAATAATTATCAAGTTGTGACATCAATATCAGTAAAATTCTATCAAAATAACTCCAAAGCCATAAACAAAAGTACATAATAATATGACATTTGTTTCTATATAATTTGTAGAATTGCACTAATTAAGGTTTACTTTTGATGAAGGTGTTTGAGGAATATCCTTTCCTGTGTCTTGTGGTGGATCCATGTCACCCTGTGACAAAGATTAGTAATTCTTAGAAATCAGCAGTGAAATGAAAGTAATAAACTTACCAAAAAAAATTATTAATAAAATAGTAGATTGTATATTGGAGTCAATATTAACTGGAGACAATTGGTTTAAATGTTATACTTACGATTCCCATGATAGGGAATTGTTTTGTATCTACACGATTCAAATTGTAATCTATCAGAAGCTCTTCCCCTGCACTTATTGATTTTATCGCACATACAAATACACAATTTCCCTCTCGTGCCTTTAATATACAATTCGGTCACTTATTAGTTGACACAGGTCGAGATATATTTATAAAAACTACAATATTCCCTGTTGCTTTTGGCCTTTCATCAATATACATAGTGAGCCTTTTAGTTTGATCATTTTCTTTGCATTGTATATAATTTGCTGACAATGCATACCTACGCATACTTTTTTTATATTGCACAATCTACATCCAATTATTGTAATTGTAACAAGGTCCTACATACTCCATCAATTCAACCACTTGATTATAACTGACCTTTATGTCATCCATGAAAAATAAGCCCAACCCATGTAATGAAGATGGAGCTATGTGATATATCTTTTTGTTAACAGAAAAATCAGTGTTAAGTGGAGGTAGTTCCTTGGGTACCCATTCTTTCTGAAGATGTGTGTACCTTAAGGGAACCTTTCTATCACCTTTGGTCTCATTATCATAAGAACATGACCCCCCCTTAGCAAGGAAAAGCTACATTTATTTATTGAATTTTCTTCTAATCTTTTGACCTCTAGTTGATCTCCCTATTTTAGACCTACTAGATGTCTCACTTTTATCTTCTATTCCTACATTTTCCTTGCTTAAGGAAGACAGATCAGACAAATACCTATTTGGTGATAGCTGCAATCCATCAAATCAGAGACATAGCAGGATCTATATATTTTTCTGACTAAAGATAAGGAAACCAAATAATAAATTATACATGTCGATCCATGTCAAAGGCGTTAAATTTCCTGCATATGTAAATCATTTATCTTAAGTTAGCCAAAAATTACATGATAAGTAAGCTACAAATTACATAGAAGAAAAAATTTACATGATGCAAAATATACTCCATGACATAAGAGTTCAACACATAATAACTTAATTATAAAAACATACAAGTCAAACAAATTTCTATGAATAAATCAATACCTCATATGTGACATTGATTATACCTTCACATACATGTCATTGATCATGTTATTAATCATCCTCTTCATCCATGTCATCATCACCATCATCATACTTGTCACCTTGATCATCATTGTCATCATCATCATGACCAACACCACCACCATCTTCATCACTATCATCATCATCTTCATCACCGTTATCATGACAATCATCACCTTGATCAACACCATCTTCATCACCATGATCATGATCGTCATCATCATCACCATCATCGTCAGCATCACCGGAATCGTCATCATTTTATTCTTCTTCTTCTTCTTCATTGTGTAGCAGTCATTCGTGATCATCATTTACTTCATCTTCTGATTCTTCAGTATCTTCTTCTTCCATCATATTATACTTTACCTTCCTTCCTCTTGGATCATGTCTAACAACAAATGACCAACCCATTTTATGTGGAACACCAAAGTAAAACACTAGCTCACATTGGCTTGGAAGAACATAGGTCTCATCTGCAACTGGCTCAAATGACCTTGTATTAATCGTTGTAAATCCACTATCATGTTCAATAACAGTCCTATCAAGATCATTTTGATTCAGCCCTAGCCTATACCATTTGACGACAAATAGAACTAATTTGAATGAATTAAAGTCGCACTCAAGTATATCATCCAAAATGCCATAATATCAATTTTTTAGATTTTTGAGGATGTATGTCATTTCTAGATGGAATATTAGTGACCTCAAAGACTGCACTTATCCCAGAATCACATATTTTCTACATGTCGTCTAACTTTTTTATGCAAAATTTATGGCCATGGTAGTACATAGCTTTGTGGTGTTTGATCTGCAAGTATTCAAACATGTCAAGATTATTCGCATCGATCTGTGAGTTGATATTAAACTTATGGGTCATGGTTAGTAAACTTATACGTACCTTTCTACCTCTTAAACCATATGCTAGATCAAGTACCATTGGCATAACATTGGGATCTCCATTACGATGAGCTTCTTTAACCAATGATGCAACACCATCCCATGTTAATGAGCGACCATTTTCTTGAGATTGTTAAATCCATACCATCATCCAATCAAGATTGTTTACAATATACAAATGTAGTGCATCCCACTCATGACCAACTATAAAGAAAAAAAATAGACCGCTTAGAAATAACTTATATTGAAGATTTATAAGAATTAATAAACTACAATAACATCGTATAATTACCTCTCACTTTCCTTAATCTACCTTTCCCCATCAAGTACTCCCCTTCGAATTTGTTAATAGAGTTTGGATCCCAAATATGATCTACATGGATATTTGCTGCAAACTTGGGAAGATATTCACTAATGTAAACCATGGTCTAGTATAACATACATCCCTCTACCATAGAACCCTTAGGATGTGCTCTTTGTCGAACCAAGCCCTTCATAAATTTCAAGTGCCTCTCAACCATCCACATTGACCTAGTTTGTACATGTCCACACAATTCAATCTCCTCAAATTGATGTATGAGGTAGTATTCTTGAGCATTGAAAAAAATTGGAGGTAGACACTTTTGCATTTCACACATAAGATGGAGAATTTTTCTCTTCTAATATTTTATATCTTTTTTATCAATTTCTTTAGATGATAACCACCTAAAAGAGATTCAACTTGCAAGAACATATAAACAATATTTTATAAAAAAAAATATACAATAAATTACATAAAAAGTAAAGAAAGTCATAAATATAATATCTGTACAACAAGTCTAAGAAATAACACTTCTAACCTCATGTATTTTTCAAGATCGTCTATAAATTGTTTAACACTGGTGTGGGAGGGATAGAGGTAGGACGTACTGCAATAATTAAAAAATGATCTTTTCAATATATTGTAAAATAATACAATAAAAAGTACATGCAATTTTACAAATATATTGTAAATAGAGAAAATGACTTACCTTGATGAAGGTATGCCAATCATGTGTTTTCAACCCTGGCCCAAAATCACCTTTCTTTGATACAAGACTGCTTATATTTGCAGCAAATCCTGTTGGAAATTTTTTTTTTTTATGACTTCTTTTAATGCATCACTTTGCTGCTCAGTTAATAACCAAGGAAGGGCACTCGTATTTATGCAGTCTCCATTGCTATTTGATTCAATGAAATTTTTCAGTGCATTATTGGATTCATGAATGTCATTACAAATTTTGGCAATTTTTTCTTTGTCACGTCTTCCATCCAATATTTTCCATAATGTCTCTGTTACATTCTTTCCAATATGCATAGCATCAAACAAATGCACGATTGGAAGATCCTTGTAGTACAGAAACCTACTAAATTGACTAGGATAACTTTTTATTCCTCTAGGAATTTGGTCATTGATGCTTTGACAACCTTCACGAGCATCAATTACATCATTAGTAAATAAAAGACAATATCAAAACATAAATTTCAAACAAAAATCATCAGATGGAATGTCATTACTTTGGTGATTTAGTCTATTGTATTCCAACTTCCATAGACGAGGTGTCATTCTTTGTGGCCTTGATGTTGTCTCTTCTTTCCCATTAAAAATATGTTTTTTGATAATTCAATACTTATGATTATTGTGGAGAAAGTGCCTAAACTCATCAAATAGCTACTTTCTTGAATGACAAGATTTCATCTTCAGACCACAAAATTGACATGCGAATTTACCCTTTGTCTGAAGACCTAAAAGATGTTGTAAAACTAGATCATGTACAATTATCATGCACAACTTAAACATACAACAATAATGTGTAAGCACTATAACATACCAAAAATATGTGACCTTAACAATATATAACATACCGCAAAAATGAGTTAGCCCAGGGGAATCATGTATTGTCCATACAAGCATTGCATGGAATTGAAATTGTCTTTGTCCTATTGGTCTAGAGATGTCATACATAGTGACCCCATTCCATAACTTCAACAACTCGTCAATAAGGGGCTCAATATACACGCTCATATCTTTAACTTGGTACTTACCTAGTTGAATGAACAAAAACATTACATAATTATTATGACCATTTTGAAGCGGTGTTTATAAATTAATTTAGATAACTATTAAATGAAAAAATACCTGGTACAATCATTGACAACATTATGTGCTCCCTCTTTATGGACATCCAAGGAGGAATGTTATTGTTAATAACAAAAACAGGCCACACTGAGTAAACAGATCCCATATCTCCAAATGAATTGACATCGTCTGCTACCAATGAAAGCTTAAGATTATGAGGTTCTTCTTTAAAGTGTGGCCATATTGTTTCTATATCTTTAAATGCAGAACCGTCTGCAGGCATTCACATACTGTCTTCTTGACTTCTATTACGTGCATGATGATCCATAAATTGTGCCAAGCTAGTGCACTTGAATAATCGTTGAAGATGTGGAATAATGGGAATGTAACGAAGAACCTTATGAGGCACCTTTTTTGTTATTTGATCTTACCGATATCTACTAATATGACAATGTGGGCATTCTGTTGCAAATTCATGTTGTTTATGATATAGAATGTGATCATTGGGACATGCATGTATTGTCTGATACTTCATTCCAATTTGATTCATAATGGTAGATAATTCTTGGTACAAACGAGGCAGAATGTTTGATGGTCATAATAAAAACTCACCTATCAACCTACAACAAAAAATATAAATTGTTAATATAATGAATAGTAATGGTATGCTAACATTGAAGATGACAAAAATGGCATACCTTAGCATATGTGACATTGCTACATTAGATAAACCATTCATAACCTTCAAGCTCACCAACAAGACTATAGCGGAGAGAAGAGTTGTTTGGGAGCCTTGGTATAGGGTCTCATATGCCTTCTCAAGTATAGGTATATCAAGACCATCTTCATCATCATTATCAGATGCGCTAGTACCATCATCATGATCATCTTGATCAGCTATGTCAATACCATCTTCTTCAATCATGTCCTCTGGCACATTATCAGCTATGCCAATACCATTGTCTTCAATTGTTTTCTCTACCATAGGATCATCTTCTTCCATGGGAGTGTTATCCTTGACTTGGATATTCACACCTCCATGTTCCTCCAGTTGGAAATCCACATTCACCAATCAACAAAAATCATGCCCCCCTTCAACGTGACCATGTTTCCTACATTGACTCGGGGTTGTTGTGATTAGAATTCTTTGATTCTTTAAGCCCTTACAATTTTTGCAAAGACAATTACATTTATCAACTTTTCTTTGGACCTGAGACCACAATCTAGCAATTGCCTGTTTATTTTGTTCTGGGTTCATATTGCCGGGTGTGGACTTTCTTCACAGGCAATTATTTAGGCTATAAATATACAAAATGTAAACATACAAGCATTAGTAGTATCTTGTATATAATCAAAAATAATAAAATATTACAAGATTATTCCAATTGATAGATATGAAACTGAAAATTCAACAAACCAATTTTATATTAACTAAAAAAAACTCAAGGAATCCAAGTCAACTATGTTTTAGAAAGAACAAATGTGTTAAAGACATAAATGTACAGTTGTTAAATTTTTTCTAAATAAAAATAAAAGTCTAAGGATGGATAGCTGGCATAACATTATGATGAATGGATTGCAAAGCATATGGCCCTGCTGGTCTATAGCATTCATGCTTCTGGCAACCATGATTGCACGAATTGGTACAACTCCAACCCCTTCTTTGTGTTTCTCTATCAGTTTTTCATAGATTTTCATAATATATTTCTTTATATTTCTTTTTCTACATTGTTTTTACTTATGATTGTATCTATTAATATTCTATGATCTATTATCAGAATGCTAGAGAATTCAAGAGCAAGAAGATGCAATAAATAAATACAATCAAATTCGAAAACAACACAAAGATATATACTATTTGCAAGAATTTATGGGATTGATTGTGTTTGAATTTTCGGGATTCAAGATATATATAGTTTGTAAAAACTAATATCTCTAATATATTTTACTTTTTATAGTATTTCTAATTTTGATTATGCGTATTTGTTTATTTATTTACATCAACATTTCAGATCATATTAGATAATCTATCATCACCTGAATGGTAGGGATTTCGTATAATTATATAATCAAATTCTAAAACAATTCAATAATAACTCTAATATAGGGTATGTGCAAGATCATGGGGGGCCAAAAAGTGGCGATGTGAAAAAAATTCACTTTTCACTCGTCCAAAAACGCATGAAAGTGCTTGTTGACTTTTTAGTAGGCCTGGGTGTTAGTACACCTGGGCAAACCTGACACCAAAGCACAAGCCTAATCGGGTACCCGATATTTTCGGGTACCCAAAAATATCGGGTACCCAAAACCTGTGGCATAAATAAAAAACCCGCGGGCCAATTTTCTCATTTTCCCCATCACTTCAAGTTTCCAAAACGGCTAGAAATATCATATACATGATTTTTTCGGGTACCTGATTTCTCCAACAACAAATTTGACTCCACTGCTTATCCGGTAAGTAAATTCTTGTTATTTTTAGATTGATTTTTTTCATTTTCATGTTAAATGTAGGTTTTTTGGTAAAAATGGGGTTTTGTATTGATTTTGTTAATAATATATGAAATTTATATTTGTTTATTATTTAATCAGGCATGGATGACAATAATGAAGATAATAACCCTCCCCCGCCAAATAATGATCCCCAAAACAATCCAGAACCATTTCAAAACCCTCAATCTTTAGAGGATTTGATACAACAGAATCTGAACACTATACGAGGCTTCAAAGACACATATTAAAATATACCTACCTTAGCTCCTATGCTTGCGACCCTAAATACCATTGTTGAAAACATTGACACCCTTACACAGCAACATAATGCTACTCTTCATTGGCGTGATGATATGCATAGCCAATTTGATGATGGGCTTGACCATGATGGGATTGCTGCCCTTAATATAACTAAGGAAGATATAGCCTCCCTTTTTGTTAATCCTAAAATCGGATTAAAAGTTTACCCCAAAAAGCCAAAATTATCAATAAAACGGTGCACAAACAAAGCAATGCATGTTAGAGTAGTTATATGTTAGCTAATAATTAAATCATTTAATTATTAGTCTATCATACTCTAGGCTTAAGTTTCCTTAGGCGCTTTATAATTCTTTAGGGTTTTAGCCTTTAGGGTTTTCGTGTTTCCTTTTATAAGGATTCACTTCTTTCATTCCAGTAAGGAGATTGTATTGTAATTTCATTGTGTTAATAGAAGCTTATTTCTGTCAAGATGATTTTCCTGTCTCTGGCCTATTGGCCGCCATAGCTTTTTGTTTATCTTCTGTCTCTGCTTCTTCTCGTGACAGTGTTTGCATGCAGGTTTCTTGGGTTGATTTGCAGTTCAGCAAATCTAACATGGTATCAGAGCTTCCCTACTAGTTACTGTTCGAGTTGTTTCTGAAGCATTCGAGGGTTTGAAGGTTTCAAAGCTTTTTCTGGCTTCTTTTAGTGGTTCTAGGGGGTCTCTATTTTTAGAGGCATTTTAGACCAAAACTGACCTCACGGTTGAGTCCGGAAGGCCCAAAAACCCCAGAATCCATATAAAGTTTGTCCATTTTGGACACCGGGGCATCTGGAAAAAAAATTTGGCCTCCTAAGGGCCGTACGGACACGCAAATCAAAAAAAAAATATTTAAAAAATCATTTTTTAAATGATTTTTGGTTTGTTAAAAAATCGCTGCGCTTTGTTTTGGAAGGCGCCACCGCCCCACTGGGGCTCGGCCTCAACCGGCGGCGCCCTCTTCTCTACACGCTCCAATCTGCCACCTCCGGCCCTCTGCCACCTCTGCATCACCACCCCTGCGGTTCCAACACCCATCGCGGCCTCTGCTCGCCGCTACTCCAGTCCCCGCCACTTCTGTGCTCGCCGCCCTAGCGGCCCCCAACCCCGCCACCGCCGCCCGGCTACCCCGCCGCCGGCGGGTATTCCTCAGCCCCCGCAGGCTTTTTCTTGCTCGCCCCAGGTCATATGGGTGCCCGCGGGCCCCGGGCAGCTTTAGCCCTGCGGGCGGTCACATGGCGCCCGGGGGCCCTATTTTTTTAAGCCCTAGGGGCTTAATTTTTTCTCTGAGGCCTTTTTTGACCCTACCTGACTGTTTTTGCGATATCTTGAGCATACGGGGGTATTTTTGCGACTTCCATATATCGTCGGAAAGCTCTTTCCAAGTACTTTCCGATGATGGAGGTTGCGGTTTTGATTTCTACTGTTTCAATAGCATTTTTTTCTATTGAAGTCTGATGTCTTATTTTGCCTTCCGGGAGTCATATCTGGCTCATCCGGACTCCTTTTTCGGCAAACGAGATATCGTCGAAAAGCTAGTTCAGTGTGATATTCAGTGGTAGAGTTATTTTTCTAGATTCTACTCTAGGTTTTCACTCCTCCACGTTT
>MU227547.1:4260209-4275582 GCA_018584345.1 Thuja plicata
TGATTAAGGTGGTCAGACATACACCTACTTCTTATTTTTTTCCTAAAATTTTTGTACTGCTGCATTGAAATCTATACTTTTCACCAATCATATTAACTTTTTTTCAGAAAAGGCCTAGTAGTTTAGAGACATTTTTATAGTCCTCTAGGGCATCTTCATTCATTGTTTACCCTAGGGCATCTTCATTTGACACAATGTATGAAAGAGATGTCAGCTCATGGATGTAGGCAAAATATCAAAGGCTGACATAAGAACTTTGCAAGAGTGGGGTATAGAGATCCATAAAACTATAAAGGATAGATGATTTTTGTCAAATCTTTTACTTGCAACAACCCTGGTAGTTATGTTTACAAAATGTAGAAGCATAGACAAGGAACGTGACCTATTTGACCAAATGCCTTAGTTAAATATTTGGAACAGGGTAATGCAAAGGATATTTTAACTAGATATTATAGTTGGAAATTGTCTGGCGGACTTGTATGCAAAATGTAAAAGTATAGAAAATGCATAGGGATTGTTTAAGAGAATGCCTCAAATAAATGTGATCACATGGACTCCAATGATTAATTGCCAGATCTCTATAGTGATAAATTATATAGGAATAATACCATTAGTTTGTGTGGTAGGATTTGGATACAATTTTAGAATAAACTGGAGTCATGGTAAAACTCACTTGATTAAATGTTGCTTATGCTCAAATGTATGTTTTTTACTAGGAAATTATCAAACCTTATGTCTAGCTATGAAGCTCCAATCAGAGTCTTGCAACTTCTAGTAGCAAACTTGAGCTAATTAATCTTTACCCTAAGGGTGTAGCACATGATTTTTATATAAGATATTTGCTACATTTCCATCCAGTTTATGGGCTGTTTACCTCATTTGAGAAAGAGAGGTTTCATTCCAAGCCACACATTCACAAGTCTTCCTCATTCATTGCACCAAAATTCCTTGGACTATTTTTTTCTCCATTATTCTAGAGAATGTTTTCTGATCTATTGTCCTCATTGTTTGATTAAGTTATCATATGCATGGAATCAATCATTTGGGATTGTAATTTTTTTAGGCTGTTAGACATTGAATATAATTTTCCAAATCAAGCATGATTAGAAAATACACAAACATCAGTGTAACATGAAAAATCAGATGATATAGTAACAGTTAGTTCAAGTTTACTAGGAAGAGAGCAGCCAAGAATTTAGTGTTCTGTATTATTAACCTTTGGTTTAAAAGACCATGATGTGTAAACAACCCAATCTAAATGGAGAAAATTCCATTACATTTCTAACCATACAGAGAACCTCTCACACAAAACAAACATTTCTTACCTTTGTAAGAAGACCTCGTTCTGAGTGCCAGTTGTTGATAGATCTCGACACTTTATCCAAGCACTGAAAGTTAACAATCTTTCCTGTACAACTTGAAACCAAATAAGTCAACTCAATTTGACAAGTTATTTCTCAAGGTATTCTTTTGTTAGAGAAAAAGGTAAAATGAAATTAAGGGGTAGAAACTTGAAACATTTTCCATTAACAAGTTATGGTGAAACATTAAAAAAAAAAAAGTGAAACTAGAAACTTCCTAATTTAAGGAACCTACCATAGTCCTCGAAGTTTCAAGTTTCAATTGACAATAGAAAATATCTAACCAGGATAGTGTACATATGTGACTTGTGTCCCTTCAATCTTATCAAATGATTTTATGTGCATATTTATCATACTATGATCATTAAAATTTCTAAGATTGATACTTATACAGAAAAAAAAAAACCCCATTTTGATTGGCAAATAACTCTAAACAATATCAAAACCTCAAAATTTTAAGTTGTGTATGTGTATTCAATTGGATATTTCAAAACGATGTGATCTAACATGGAAACTGAAACTACAGATGAGCCTCAAGGGATACTAATAACTTATATTTTTTAGAAACAAAATCATTTTCAAAACAAAACAATATTGGTAATACGTTCTCTCAAAGAAAATCCACCAAAATATTTTTTACATTGTAGAACAAATACTAAAGAATAAAACATAATATGAAAGTAATTGCACAACACTTCATAAAAAAGGGAGTTCAAAAAATCCCTATCCACTTACAGCTGAAGAGAATTTAACTTTGATAAAATTATCATCTCCCATGCAAATTAACAGGTTTAAGAAACCCATTTGGAGATGGGGTTGAATATTTTAAAGCATACTATGTGGCAGAGTTAATAAAGAATTTTAGTGCTTGTTTCTCAATGTACACACAAACTGTACAAGGGATAACCCATTAGCTACAAATAAATATTCTTCTAATGAAATTGCAAGCCACCACCAAACATAGAAGGGAACACCATTAGGTTTTCATAGTTAAATACTTCGTAGCATTAGAAACTCTGCTTTAATTTACCACTTGTAAAATTTTGTATGTACCACAATCACTTTCAATGTAGTAATAGAAACATTTTTTTTTGGTTCAAGGATACACAAATTTCAAAGGTTTATTGGAAATCATAGATAGCCCTTTTTTAATATATTTGTTTATGCTCCCTTATTCCTACTCTTGATATGTAATGTGGACCTCTTAAATGACCAAAGAAGAACACCTTCCTACCGGAAGTACCGAAATAAAACAGACCATTCTACAAGGATTCACAGTAACAAACAACCACAATCCATATAACACAGTGATAGTTATTATATTTATATTCAAATAAATGTTTGACATGTGTTATAGAGAGATATTCATGTCTATTATAAAAAACCATGATGCATAAAATAGGGAGCATGATTGATTCATGAAGAGAAGAAGGAATAGTAAGAAAAGTTCTTGAATGCAACACCAAAACAATATGACATCAAACATGAAAGAGGAAGACATTACTATTTTACTATCAAGAACATAGGACACCACTGTGATGAGGGCTATAAAATAGTGTTATGGATTGTTGTTGTGAATATGATGAGTTACCATGGATATCATGGAAGACTAGTACTATGCAAAATTTTCAGAGAGACTAGGTCCATGTTTCAAAAGTAAACATGTCATGAAGCTCGACATATCTTCAAGTTTCAAATTAGTGATATGAGTTTAAAGTATCATATTCTGACCAATGGAAGTGAATGCATTGAAAATGGTGTTCAAGAGCAATTTGGAGTCAAGAAAACATTGAGGACAATTATATTAAGCAGAGCAGGGTCATTGTTATTCAAAAGAAGTAGTGGGGTAAATTCTAATTCACGGTAGATCATTACATGTTTGATGTCTATCTTAGCCATTTTTTATATTTACATTTTCTTACTTTTTGGTTAATTGTATACACAAGTCTTTATTTTTCAAAAACACAAAATTGATCTAAAGAAGGGAGCTATAGTTTCACAACAAGAATGAGAGAGGAATCAGTTACCTATTCACTCAATAGAGAGGTTATTTCAATAGGAGAAACATTTTGACTTCAATTTAAAAGAACTGGCAGAAGCACTGAAATTTTTTATGAAAATGAGAAGCTTGGACAAGGTGATTTTGGAACCGTATACAAGGTGAACCTCTATTCCCTGAAAGATGTAGTGTTTCCATGGATTAGGAAATCTGTTTAAAGAGACATAGAGAAGTCTTATTTTTTTTCATCTTTTAGGGAAGAACAAAAGATGGAAAAGAAATAGAAGTAAAAAAACTGTCTGCAAAGTAAACACAGGGTAATGAACAATTTATGAATGAAGTGAAACTTGTGGCCAATGTTCAACATCGAAACCTTTTGAAACTGTTGGGATGTTGCGCTGAGGGAGATGAAAGGTTGATTGTTTATGAGCATTTGCCCAACAAGAGCCTTGACACCTTCCTCTTCGGTAAGTTACACTTGGTTTCGTGATCATTCCCTTTCTCATCAAGTTTTTTAGTATTCCAACATTGTTTGAAAGGCATGATAGTCTAAGAATTGGGATTGCAGATCCAAAAAATTTTAGACTGTTAGATTGGAAAAAACAATTATAACATTATCCTTGGGATTGCCCGCAGATTTCTTTATCTTCACGAGGATTCACCGATGAAAATCATTTACAGAGATATTAAACCAAACAATATTTACCAATGGGATTGGCCTCCATATAGCAAAGTAATATGTTCGTTAAGATTATTGTTTGTAGCAATTTACTTGTATTGTTATGGCGATGTCCGTTAGGAAACCCTAGCTACATTATAAATCTAGCTAGGAAACCCTAACACTGAGAATGTAATGTCGTGTCCTCTAGAGTTTTTAATGAAACATACCAATATTAGGACGATGCACAATGCTCATGAAGCCCTTCCAGTATTTGGACGATGCACAATGCTCATGAAGCCCTTCCTCCCGGTCACGATCTGGCTAAGACATAATGAAGTGAGTTTGATCACTTTTTTTTCTTTGTTTATATCTCGATTTGGTCAAAAATTCTACAATAAACTTAACTAAAGTCAAAATTTCAACCTTTTCGAGACATAAACAAAAGAAAAGTGAACATCACAAGCCAAAATGGCCTTTGGTCAAAAATGAGGCCCAAATGTATTAATGGAAGGGAAATGATAAAGTGACACATGGTACCGTGTGCAATCAAAATAATTGTAACATGAAATCCCACCATATACTTTCACTCTCTATACTTTCACCTTCCAATGCATCGCACACTCTTATGGGAATAACAAAGGCGCTTATTATATTTAAATTAAAATTGTCATCTTTGACAAATAAAAGAAAGGGAGTCGTGCGGGGTTTTGAACCCACTAAATCCCTCCATATACTCATAATTCTGACCGTTTGGCCAGTGATCCTGATGACGTTAAATATGGGAAAGATATGGTTAAGGAGGAAAAGGGGTGCATGATCCGTCCATTCATAGAGCTAAATCAATCCAAAATAAACTAAGAGCCAAATATATAATTTGTTTTAACAAACCAACTTATAAATTTAGTCAAAATTTAAATTTTATTTCATCGAAATAAATTAGTGGATTGACAGGTTGAAGATAAAATCTCCTAAATAGTTTTGGCATCTAAGGACAATTAAGGAGGGTCATTTTTTTTTAGTTAGTTTATTATGGGAGTGATTGAGTTGTTTTTAGAGGATATGTATGATATGGTAAATTGTATGTTTTATGCCATATTTGGTAAATTTTGTGTATAAAAGGGGTGGTGATTTTTATATTGGGGGCATGCTTTTTGGGAGAAAATTGTGAGAGAATTTCTGAGAGATTAGAGAATTGGAATTATTACTTTGATAGTAAATTGTCATCCTTGTGTATTTGGAGCTTGAAGTCAAGCTTGTTGTATGTGTACAAGGAGGAATTTATTTTGTAATTCATTATCGTCTGATGAAACATAAGGAGTCTTTGTAGCTATTGAGGTGCTTTGTAACTATTTTCTGGAGTTGAATCAAGGATCGACCACTCTACTAGAGGGACCCAAAGACATAGCCAATTGGTTAACTTCATTATCAACTCTTGTTCTTGTCTTCTCTCTTCTTTCTCTCTTTTGTTCAATTTACCCCTATTTGATTATTATGTTCATATAAGCCTTTTAATTATATTTTAAAGACCTTCATTCAATTTTTGTAAAAAAGTATTATTCATGTGCAACAGTCCTAGATCCTAGCATCATATCACTACTAGAGCATCCAATTATGAGTGCTAACTTTTTAGGACAACACAAGATTATAGTATTGGCATAGGAGAGAATGTTACAAAAAATAATCTATTGAAAGATGAAGTTATAAATGGAGACAAAGATTAACAGGGGAAAGGTGTATTGATGGATGATCTCGTGCTTGAAAAAGACATTGTTGAAGTTGAAGTTTTTAAACTTATAGCTTGTTGCAAGATGGGAAAGAAGAATTCCTTGGTTGTTTTTCTATCATTTATGTGGATGTAGAAGATGAAAAATTTAGACCAAAATAGTTCCTTTTGGAAAGTATGAACAAAGAGGAACACAATGTTTCAAAAGAGGGAGATGATGGACAAATTGTTGGAGTAGTTTCAAGGAAAAAGGTAATGCATAAAATTGATTATTTTACTAAAGAGGATCATATTGAAGCTTATCATTTCCCAAAGATTCCTAGTGTGTATTGGTGGGAGTTGGATTATGTAGAGAGAGAGAGAGAGAGAGAGAGAGAGAGAGAGAGCTTAGAAATGATTTTAAGTTTCACTCTAGAAAAAATTCTTTCTATCATGGGTGCAACTTTAAGGAAGTTGAACTTAGCTTTTTTGGGAAGAGGTAGGTTGGGATAGCATTTAGGGGGGCAGTTTTTAGAGTTAAATGTATAATTTTTGGAGTGTTTTTTTTCTAAATTTTGGTGCAGGGTTGTTGAAAAAAGGTACACATTCAGTTTTCCTATTCTCCTATCCAGGTACTTGGACATGTCAAAGGGAATGTACTACCTTCCAATATAATTGACAAAAAAGGTTGAGTCAAGCTTTGAAGGAGTTGAAGGAAGAGTTTTCTCTAGAGAGACAAAAATGGGAAAGATATGATCAAGGAGGAAAAGGGGGCCCGATCCATCCATTCATGGAGTTAAATCAATCTAAAATAAACTAAGAGCCAAATATATAATTTGTTTTAACAAACCAACTTATAAATTTAGTTAAAAAATAAATTTTATTCCATCGAAATAAATTAGTGGATTGACGGAACACAATGTTTCATAAGAGGGAGGTGATGGACAAATCTTCGCAATAGTTTCAAGGAAAAAGGTAATGCATAAATTTGATTATTTTACTAAAGAGGATCATATTGATGTTTATGATTTAAGTTTCCTAGAGAGAGAGAGAGAGAGAGAGATATGATTTTAAGTTTCACTATAGAAACATTTCTTTCTATCATGGGTGTTTGATGCATCTACATGGGAGGAGGTAGTAGTTTTCAAGGAGTGCTTCTTTAGGAGGTTGGGATAACATTTAGGGGAGCAGTTTTTAGAGTTGCATGAACAGTTTTTGGAGTTTTTTTTCTAAATTTTGGTGCAGGGTTGTTGAAAAAAAGTGCAGATTTGAAGTTGAGTTTGGAGAGTTACATTTGAAGGATATTTAAAATTTTGAAGACAGAAATTTTGAAGGCATAATATATATTGCTCTTGTAATGTCTTCCTACAAAATTATTTTGTGAAGCACAATAGGGTTAACCTTTTGCAATGAGTTTGTAATTTCTTATTTACATATCAATTCTTCTAAATTTTTTGTTTTAAAATCTGTTTGATGAAGGGTATGTGTTGTATTCACATAATCTTTCATTTTAATAATTGTGATGGTGATAAGTTTTTTTAATGAGTATTCCTGACCTTCCTTCTAAATATCTAAATATAGTCATTTGACTATCAAATGTTGGTTCTATAAAAGATAGATTACAATTAAATACTATATTCATCACACTCTCCATCTATCTAAAAAACTAACCTTTCTCCACAACTTAGCTTCTCATAATACTTTCTGAAAAAAAAATCTTCAAAAAACATTAAAAAAATTGAAATAAATCTTTTGACTAATAAAATGTAATTATTTATTTATTCAGTAATAAATAAAAAGAACACAATAATGCTTTAATAGTTCTTTATTGCTCTTTATAAAAAGAAAGCACTTCAAAAATATTTTAAATTTTGTCATATACCTATAACCTTCAAAAGGATATATTCTTAATTTCTTAATATAAATAAAATGTACGTTTTTATGTATTATATGTGTTGAATGGACCCTTAAATTTACATATAAATTATAAATGGTCGACGTGAGCAATTTCCAAGCCCAAATGCCAACAACAGTCATAACCAGAGCAAAATGGTGCAGGTCCCATATTGTGCAAAAAGTCTGAAGGCTGCTTGGAACATTAAAAGTACTGCCTACTCTGCTGCAAACATACTGTAGAATTCATAATATGGAAGAAAAAAAATTAAATCAATTCAAAAACAGAAGCGGAAGGTGTAATGAATTGGTTCTGTAGGTATACATTATCAGGCATAAATTATCATATCTTCTAAGTTATAATATAAATAATTCTGTTCAGCACATGATTTGTCAGAAAATCTTTTTTGATTAATTCCCCTCTGGAAGCTTCCACCTCAGATTCCTGTCGGCAGGGAGGGATGTAACCTACTCTTGGAATCAGTCACTGCCACACATTAATGGTTCCCAAGAAGCCTCCAAATAACAGGACAAATTTCATTAATATGTTTTGAGTGCAGTGTAGCCATCCAGACTCTTTTTAAATCAAAGAAAGTGAAATAAGATTAATTCATGATTGAATGTGCATAAAAATGGTCCATTCTCTTAAATTAGTCACTCTCTGGCCAGCCAGAAGATTCAGATAATAGTACTCTAATTTAAAGAAAAAAATCAAACAAAGTGAAATAAGATTAATTTATGATTGAATGTGTACAAAAACGGTCCATCGTCTTAAATTAGTCACTCTATGGTCAGCCAGAAGATTCAGATAATAGTACTCTAATTTCAAGAAGAAAAATGTGTGACAGAGAATACAATATATTTCACACAGGTAAATTTGGATGGTTCATAGAAAATCTTATTTAAGTATAAATATGGTCCATCATCTTAAATTAGTCACTCTCTGGCCAGCCAGAAGATTCAGAATAGTAGTACTCTAATTAAAAGAAAAAAATCAAACAAAGTAAAATAAGATTAATTCATGATTGAATGTGCACAAAAATGGTCCATCCTCTTAAATTAGTCACTCTCTAGCCAGCCAGAAGATTCAGATAATAGTACTCTAATTTCAAGAAGAAAAATGTGTGACAGAGAATACAATATATTGCACACAGGTAAATTTGGATGGTTCATAGAAAATCTTATTTAAGTTTCCCCAAAAATAAATGTTCAAGTTAGGATTGATA
The DNA here is from genome assembly GCA_018584345.1 of Thuja plicata. Lineage (NCBI taxonomy): Eukaryota > Viridiplantae > Streptophyta > Pinopsida > Cupressales > Cupressaceae > Thuja > Thuja plicata. The sequence goes on from MU227547.1 coordinate 4,269,052, forward strand.
CAGGCCATAAATTAATGAAGACAGTTTTAATAGAATTTTTTTTTTCCTAGCAACGAGGTATCCCCGCGACCCAACTCAGCAGCCAGCAGCCAGCAGCCCATATCTTGGATATCTGAGGCGAGCAGGGGAAGCTGGGGGAGTTGAACCCAAGAACATGAGTCGTCCACTCACAGCCCCAAACCAACTCCACTTATATAACAGAAATATTTTTTAAAAAATCTGCAATAATAAATTCTTAAGGTTGAAAATCTGCAATAATAAATTCATTAGGTATTGGCTTATTTTTAAAACAAATAATAGAATTGTTTTAAAATATTCTTAAATTTAAACTTGATTGTGTATTTTAGATTAACTTTGAAAATCTGTTATCAGAAAATAAAAGCAAGCAAAAATAAATGAATCAAATCTATATTTTCTATTTTAATTAAAATATGAAATTGGACTCTGTTCTATATTTATTAGATTATAATATGATCGACAAAAATACTTCTTTCAGTTAAGCTGCCCAGAATGGAAATTGTCCACCAAAATTACTCAGAAAGCAAATCTTTTTCATTTATATCTTCAGAAAAATTAACATTAAAATCTTTATAAATGACACAATCATAAAATACACTGTTTGTTCATCAATTAAACTAAACCCTTAAATGGATGGCCATTCATATAAAACAAGAATTAATGGTTGACCATTTATGATCACACAAAAAAAAAATGTAACGGAAACCGTTAAATCAAAGACTTCGACAACGACAAAGAGAGGTGACATAAAACAGAACAGCCGTTGTACTTCCGACCACTCAATTTTCAACTCCGTTGTAAGAGAAACCGGCTCGCCTTTGAATTTACAGTTTTATCATCAACAAGAGATTGAACAGAGCACCTGATAAAAACTAAACACTTTGATTGTGTGCATTTTGGATCAACTTCCAAGATCTATTACAAGAAAATAAAAAGCAAGAAAGAAAAGATAAATGAATCAAATCTGCGTTTCTATTTTAATTGAATTACGAAGAAATTAGACTCTCTTCTATTTTTATCATCGACATAAATTCTTCTTTCAGTTAAACTATCAAGAATAGAAATTGTCCATCAAAATCACTCAGAAATCGAATCTATTTCATTTATATTTTCAGAAAATATCATGAAATATACTGTATCTTTCATCAATTAAACTAAACCCTTGAATGGATGGCCATTTATACACAGCAAGAATCAATGGTCGGCCATTTATGATTGCACAACAAGAATCAAAATATAGCGGAATCCGTTAGATCCAGACTTTGACAAGGTTAAAGAGAAATGAAATAAAGCAGAACAGCCGGTGTACTTACAACCGCTCAATTTCCAACTCCGTTGTAAGAGAAACCGGCCACCGCCTTTGTATTTACAGTGTTACCATCAAACTTCGAACAGAGGACCTCATATACAAAAACACAAAGCCGATTCATGAAAGATGCCTGTTTTTCCTGAAGAATCGCAGCGCGTAGTTGAGCTTGACCTGAACTTTCCTGGCGTGCACCTTCCACATCAATTTCGCATAGCGTTGGAAACGAAATGAGTGAGATTTGTTCTTCCCCTTGGGAAAATACAGGGGCGTCCTGGTCGGGTCGAGATCTCCATGGTGCTGGTACTGCAAGGAAGGCGTTCTGGAAGGATCTTCCTCCTTAATGGTCTCCAGATTGAGCACAAGAGAAGGCCTGTAGGGCCTGGCCATCTGGCATGCAATTGAAAGCTGCTGTGGAATGAGAGGATAAACCTGAGCTTCTTTCTCCTGCCTGCTCTTCCTTCTCAACCCGAATCCTGTGCTTATCCTCCATTTCCCTCCAGATTTGTTCTTCATTTTGTTGAACAGATTCAGAGGCAGAGCGCCAGGAAAATTAATTTATGGGTAGGCGGAGAAGAGAAGACAAAGCAAGGGCTGTATATAAGGAAGAATAATAATAATTTATTATAACCATTGTTGAGGTTGGTTATGAATGCGCGGGTCACACCTTACCCGCTCCTCCGTGCACTCTGCCAGCATTGGTGCGTGATGTGACATAACCGTTTGTCCTTTGTCTTTACTCCTTTCTTTATGTCTTTAGCTCTTGGTCAAGCCCCTTTTTAAGCTGATTGCTTCTGCACACCTACTTAACAAATGTTTGTGGGCTCAATGATGGGCTTCCTTGTTTTTGCTTACTTTCATGCCAAGCCCTTAAAATATTACATGGCCACTTTTTGAGGGCAAATCATTACCTAGAGCCTTCCAAATATTAAAAAAATCTCTTAACCACGTACCTACCAAAGTTGGTTAAAGTGAGATTGAATTCATATATTAATGAGAAATGGATGGTTTTATCATGACACTTTCAAAAGATGAATAATTTATTAGATAATTCTACTTAATATCTAAGTCACTTTATATCTAAGTTACTTTCATCAAAAACATTACATCATCATTATATTGAAAATTGACCCTAAGTAAGTGGAAGAGGCTTTGCAATGGTTGTGCGAGGAGACCAATAGTTGTCCACTATGTAGTCTCTGACATTCTTTGGATTGATGTTCTTCTCATTCTTGGGCAATCAGGCTCTTCTTCCTTTCCTAGAGTGTGTTTTGGTTAGTTGTCCCGGTGTTTGTCTTGCTTGGTTGTTTGTGTGTTATGCTTGTTATTTTCTTGAAATTTTGTAAATTGAAAGTCATGCAATCTAAGGTTGTGTAACGCCCTGCCATGGAACCCAAGGGAAGTTAACCTAAAACATGTTACTAAGTTTACAGAATGATTTTTTTTAAGAGTTTACAATTGATAAAGAACAACAATGCGTAAGCAATATAACATAAGATAATACATACTCATAAATGTAACTCATTTATAGATTACAAATCTTGAGGGTTCCATGACGTAGAATTACATAAGTTAACTAATCTACTAAATACAATAAACAATATACAATCTCCATATAATGCAAATGAATAACAAGAACATCATGTAATAAATGAAACCTAGATACAACTGATATCATAAGGTATACATAATGAACCAACATCCACTGCACAAGCTGCATGGTATGTAATAAAACTCAATACAAAGTGCAATACAATATCCAAGAATATCATAACTGATACAATGATATGGTAAACACATAAAAAAGATAAGAACAAGTCTCCAACAATGAAGAACAAGAAGTTACAACTGTAACAAGTATCGTCTTAGCATAAAGTCACGAACGTCGGATCTCAATGGTAATAAGAATCACTACCACTCCCAGCATGTTGTATCAAGTCCACTCCCACCGTGTTGTATCAGGCCCACACACATGAGAAATAACCAACAAGAAAGACTGATGCAAAGGTACACTGGATAAAAAGGTAACAAGAATATTCTAAGGTTTAAGTATAAAAGATCAAGAAACCAAAACAAGTGTACCCAATTACTAACGTAGGAACCTAGAACACATGTAGGGACTGTGTGTGAATGAATTACACATTCATGAAATTAGTTTATTTAACTACAATTATATGGAATAATAATGGAAATTTAAGCTAAGAATTGCAATTAAATCAATAAGCATCTCATGGCTCTCTATCTAATCATGTTGATAAAGCTCTCAACCTTAATCTCTATCAATGACATTCCTAGAACGAGAATTTGATGAAGATAAATGCCTAAATCTAGCTCAATTCTCTCAAATTATGATGATATTGGATCCAAATGCACTCAAAATGATCTCCATAATGCTAAAATGCTATGATAATCTCTCAATTATGCTCAAATTCCTATGAAAATGACAAGAGGTTTGATGCTTTGCATTCGAATTTCTAGGATCCTTAATGCTCTAAAAATGACTTCTATTTATAGGATTTTCCCAAGTGTAGGGGGTGGAGTTAATTGATCATAGTTAAGCCATGGTTGAGTGAGAGGCTTTCAAATGGTTTCAAATGGGGGGAAAATTTAAATGCTTGTCTCAAAGGTTGGGAAAAAGAGAAAAATTTGAGTGATTGAGATTAAAAGTTCAAAATGAGTGATTGAGATTGCAAATTTAGGAGTGATCCATGTGCTTTGTGTTCTCAATTCTCATTGGTTGCTCAAATTTATGTTGAAAGATATTAGGATTAATTAAATTCAATCAATTAATTAAATTAGCCATGTAGAGGAATAGGTTCAATTTGATTTTTGATTTAAACTATACAATTAATTGATTAAAATCAATTATATAGTTTGAGTAATCCCTGTATAGTCAGAAAATAGAAGCACTTCCATTGTAGACTGGTCTAGCCTTCCGAGTAAGTGGTTTTGGGGTCATTTCAAGCGCCTTGAATGGTTTCCTAATTTAGACCTAGCTTTCCCCCTGTTTCGCCCCAATTCTCCACCTTTCTCTAGCCAATTTCTGGCATTCTGGATTGCAAATCTGAGATCTTTGACCTCAGGGTCAGGGTCAAAATTTTGGGTCTATATCGACCTCGACCCTGACCTAGGTCAAGGTTGACCTCACCCCTGACCTAGGTCAAGGTTGACCTCAACCTTGACCTAGGGTCCATATTTCAGGGTCCCACAGTTTCTGGATGTCGGTCTTTGAAAAAGGTTAATTCCCTCTTTCGAGTCAGCTGTTTCGGGTTCCAAAGCGATGATTCCTAAATTATATTTAACATAGGTCCTCTCCTAGGGTTAAAGGCTTTAATGAGAATTGAATTCTCCTATGTCGGCCTCCTTAGAAGATTGTGCCCTAATTTCATATAAAAGGAAGTTTTCTCCTCTCATTTTCTCTAAGCATAATCAACTATCACTAAGCGATATTGAGAAACTAAGTCCTCTATTGAAGCCTAAGCATCATCAAGTGAAGATTTAAGCAAGCAATCAAGAAAGATTTGAAGCAAGGATTCATCCATCATCAAACATTCATTCATCAAAGAGATCCATGGGAGGCCATTGAAGGATTTAAGCTACATAGTGCCCTTTTTGGTGATCTCTCCATATATCTTCTTCCAAGCTTCTTCATACTCAAGAACCCATTCAAGACTTGGTGTTGGAGATCAATAAGCAATTGATTGAAGACATCCTACATTCTGAATTCTAGATCTATTGGTGCATACCTACTTATGGATTCAAGGATTCGAATCCTCCATAAGGACTTTTACAAGCAAGGTGAATTTATGCATTTACTTTGTTTACTTCTACAATCTCAATTATATATATTTGAGGTTAATTCCAAAATCGGGGTTTGACCAATGCAAACCCCTCCCCCCAACAAAAAAATCTCTTTTTCTTATAGGTACAGGTTCGGGATTGAAGATTTGAATTCAGATTTGGATACCCTTTTCAACGAACTATCAGGATCCGTGAATAGATTTTATGTTGGACCTGTGTAGGTCAGGGTCAAGATTATTGGGTCAGCGGTGAGATTATTGGGTCAAGGTCAAATTTTTTCATAAGACGGTGTCGGATCAGAAAAAGATTTATGGGTTTTGTTCGTCTCTACATTTCCTTTCCGAATCATACTTCAGATTTTCCAGAAACAGAGTACAGACCTCAGAAAATGACATTCTTTGATCTGCAATTCTTTAAGGTTAGTACTTCCTCTCATCCTTTTCAATTACTGTCATATATCACATCTCTTTAATTAAAATAACATAATTTAAGATCTTCTTCCTTTCCCTCATTTCCAAATGATTGATTCACTTATGCATTGATCCTTCTTTTGGGTTAATCAATTTGGATCTTTCATTTGTGCATTTGGGGATAAAAGAGGAACATCTTATCTTTCTTCCCCCTATATGCTTAATAACACAACAATCACATACATAACAAAAACTAAATTAAATGTAAAGGTTAAGGAAATACACCCCTAATCAATACATCATATAATCAATTTTCTTCCTTTACATTTTGGTGAACCCGCGATAGACAACTCTTTCTTTTTGGTGTTAGATTTACATGTTTATGCTAGGTCTTGCATATAACTCTTTCTTTTTGGTGTTAGATTTACATGTTTATGCTAGGTCTTGCATATTCTTTCAATTACATTTAAAATTCATAAATCAATATCTCGTGTTAGTTCATTTGCATTGCATTGGTGTATGAGCTTTACCACTTCTAAACCTACATATAGTATCCTGGTTAGAAGAAGTCGTAGTCTTATGGGTTCCTTTGATCTTGAGTCTTCCTCTCCTTTCCTTAGGATCCTGGATGATAACTTGATAACTCATGATTCCAATCTTTTTATGGAGCATAACTCTTCTCACTCATCTCATGATGAGGATGATGCCTTAAGAGTTCCTCCAGAACAAGTACAAAAGCTCTCAACTGAACTTGATAAAATGGGAAATTGGCTCATCTAAGAAAACCATAATCAAGATTCTATCCAAGCTATAGAGGCTATTAAGAAAGTCCTCCGTGATAATGATCAAGGTGTTAACTTCTTGTGCGGTCTTACTCATCTTGTGCATTCAAATGTTAAACCTTTAGCTCAAGAGGCTCAAGAGTTAGGATATACACCTCCTATCACTAGTGAGGGACCTTCTTCTATTCCTTTACCTAGCATTCCTACTTATACT
>MU227547.1:4305770-4326469 GCA_018584345.1 Thuja plicata
ATAATAACTCTTTGTCCTCATGGGTCCACATAAATTAGTATGGACTAATTCTAGAATTGCATTAGATGTATGGGTTTTTCTTTTGAAACTAGACTTTGTCATTTTACCTTTTTGATAGTTTTTACACATGATGTTGTTGGGCTTGGTCATTGTCGGTAAGCCTCTGACATTTTACTTTTTTCTAATTTTCATCATGTTGTCAAAGTTCACATTACATAGTCTTTTGTGCCATAACCATATGTCTTCATTTGTAGAAATCAAACAAGTGGAGTCAGTATCATTGAGATAGAATAAGTTACCTTTTGTCTGCTCACTGGTACCAATCAGATTTCCAGATTTTTTGAAGATCTTTACCTTCGTATTTTCAAATGCTACTCTGTGACCTAAATTATTCAACTGAGAAACACTCAATAGATTATAATGCAATCCATTTACCCAATAAGAATTCTCACACTTTATCTCATTATTCAACATTATTGTTCCTCTACCTTCAACTGGACAAGGTGTGTCATTTCTCATTCTTACTGATCCACCCTTCTAGTATTCAAAAGTCTCAAACTTTTGCTTATCACCGGTCATATGATGAGTGCAGCCACTATCTATGATCCAAACATTATTTTTGCTAATTTTGGAGTTTCTACATACCTTTCTTTATCATCATTTGAATCATCCTTTACAACCACAAACACCATCTCGATGTCTTCATTAGATTCGGTGTCAGTATCATCATCCTTGTATTTTTATAGGTAACTGACCTTCTTTCCTTTGTCCTTATAGTCTCGGGTATCTCTTCTTTCTGATTTTCAGTAGCTTCTGTAATCACCTCTGTCAGACTTCTTCTCAAAAGATCTATCATTACTTCTATCATCTTTTCTTATGTTAGTACATCTTGCAGCAAAATGTCCAATCTCTTTGCAATTAAAACAAACAAGTGGTAATTTACCTTTGTATTTACCTTTGCCTCTCTGCATTCTTCTGGCCATAAGTGCTTCAATTTCATCAAGATCATTTTCTTCATTTTCACTATCACTATCTTTTCTCATAGTGTTTTTGTGACCTGAATTACTTATTCTCATATAAGTTTTGAATGCAGACTCTATATTTGGTAAGACACTATTATCAAAGTTATTTATCTCAAATGAAATCAGTCTTCCAATTAAACTATGTAGAGTAACATTGCTATTTTCTACTGCTCTCATTTCTTGAATGGCAGATACTCTAATAGCATAAGTAGGCAATAAGGTTCTTAGAGTTTTACTTACCGCTGTATCTTCTTCCAGTACACCTTCAACTCCTCGGATAGCATTGACTACTTCTTTAATTCTTATGTTGTACTGAGTGATGTTTTCTCCTTCTTTCATTTTGAGATCATCAAACTTTCCTCTAAGGCTTTCTGCCTTGGCTCTCAAAATGTTTTTGTCAGCACCATGTACAAGCTTCAATTTTTCCCACATCTGCTTTGTAGTTTTGCATTCTTTGACATCTTCAAATTCAGCATCAGAGAGTTAGGAAGCAAGCTCTATCATCATGCCATTATGTTCATGCTTCTCTCTCATTTGTTCAACTGTTGGTGCTCCTGTGGGAAACACATATTTAGTTTTTAGGAATTGAGTAACATCATTACCAATACCTGATAAGTGGAGTCTTATTCTACTATTCCATGAAGCAAAATGATCTTTGTTCAACTTGGGCACATCTCGTCTGTTCATCTTGTGATCTTTGGCTTAGGTCTTGAAACCTTCCTTCTAAGCACACAAGCTCTAACACCAATTGTTAGTAATAACTTAGAGAGGGGGGGGTGAATCAGTGGCCTCAAATTCATCCTTAAATCAACCCTTCAACTTTTATAACCACTAATTATTTCTCAAGTTATGTTTGTCCTACAAGATGAATGCCTTTAACAACTTATATCAACTTACTACTTGTCGGATTTCTCTGTTAAACCTTATTCTTAATGTTTACCAATAAGCAGTTAATAATTTACCAAAATACAGTAAATATGCAGAGTATATCGATAAATCTAGAATAAATTATGTAAGATATAAAAAAAGTAAAGAAATACATCATACACACATATAACACATGGATTTTAACATGGAAACCCTATTAAGGGAAAAAACCACTGGGACCGGTACCCCAAATTTTCACTCTTCTAAAGTGAGCCCTATTAGGAGCCAACCATGTTAAAGGTTACAAACACACTGTTAGGTGTGACCTTGTTAGAAGATTTTACACATATAGGTTGTCACTTAGTATCGAACATCTAATGCTGCCATCCTTGAATCAGCCTCTCTCTTAGACTGTCAATAGGCATCGGGCATATCCAATGCTACTTTCATGAATCAACCTTTTTGGCACTCCTTGGGATGTACCTCAGTATATAGAAGACTATTAATTCCTACTCTATTAAGAGACTTGATGCTTCAATGGTTAAAATGAAACAAAATGACCTTTTTCTAATGCAACTTGAATTGCAGATTTTTAGATCTATTTAAGTACATTACCTCTCTGATCAATGTATCAATTCAATTCTTTTGTGCTCCATACTTTCTACTCTGTGATGTTGTGCTTACTATTTGTTAGTGTCTGCATAATTCCTTAGCTCTCCTTTAGCTTGATTGATCAGTACTGCATGAAGTTGTTCTTCATCAGTTTCCCTTTAGCATCCTCTTCCTATTCACTCCCCTTAATCCCCTTTTCATGTGATACAAAAATGAATTAAGCTTGTCTCTTATATAGACATGATATTCACTATTTCTTGATTCTTGGTGTAAAAAATAATCCAGCCAATTTGATTTACAGCATAACTCCTAATTTGTCTCGTAGTTATCTTCATGCCAACTATATAAATCAGCTTTAAATCAATTACTTAACTCTGGTCAAATAAAACAAAGAAAACAACCAGTTAAGTCTATCTTTAGCTCTTGCCAGCTAGATATTTTGTCATTTTCTGAACTCTTTTTTCTGTCGGTCAACTCTTCAGTTAGTTGTCAGTTATAACTTCCAGTTCCGTTGGTCTGACTCCAGTTAGCTTCAGGATCTCCATCTATCAGGCATCATTGGATTTTTACTCGTCAAGCAACTCTATTTTCAGCTCGTCATGTATCTTGTGGTTTGCTTCATCGGGAAACACTGTCTTCTGCTCGTCGGGTATCACTATGACTTTTCTTCTTTGCCTTTACCAATGGTGTGCACTCTGTTGCTATTATCTGTCACCTAGTGAATACTTGACTTTTATGAAAAGTTGAAAGCATAACCTTTGTTCCATTGATTCTCTGAAGTCTTTGGCATTATGTACATGACCGTACAGATGATATCAAGTTCACATCAATGAAAATACAAACCATTAACTTATTTAATGCCTTGCATTATCTTCAACTTAACATTATCAAACATTTAATCAATTACATGTCATCACACACTTGGTCAAGGAGGATAAGATTATAAAAGAGGAGGAAAATATCTCTAAGGAAGCTAAATCTTTTTTTCTCTAACCTCCTTATGGCATAGAAGAACCTCAACCTAGAGGCCCAGGATTGCTTCTTGGAGGGTGTCCCCCCAAGTTCTTGGAGAGGAGAAAAGCAACTACCTATCAAATATTCCTTCAGGAGATGAGGTCAAAGAGGCAGTCTTCTCCTTTGAAGGTAATAAATCTCCCAGACCTGATGGTTTTCCTATGTTCTTCTTCCAGAAATATTGACACATTATGGGGAAGGATATCACCAATGATACTAAGGATTTTTTTGGTGTTAGAAGTATCCTAAAAGAGATAAATGGGACATTCCTTGTTTCTATTCTAAAGATAGTGGGTGCTAACACTATGGATTTATTTTTCCCTATAAGTCTATGTGATTCTTTTTACAAAGCTATCTCTAAAGTCCTCACCTCAATATCATTGCCTCTGCTACTTTCCCTCATAATCCCCCAACATAATGGGTTTGTGCCAGGAAGAATTTTTTTGGATTCAATCATCATTGTTCATGAAAATATTCACTCGCTGGTGGTGTCAAAAAATCAAGGCTTCCTTTTTAAACTAGATCCATCAAAATCTTATGATAGAGTGGATTCGTCCTTTCTTCAAAAGGTTTTGCTAGATTTTGGTTTTAGCTCAAGAAATATTCAGATTATCATGTAGCTGGTATCTTCTACCATGTTCTCAGTCAATGTTATTGGTACCTCTACTTCTTTCTTCAAAGCTTCTAGGGGTCTAAGGCAGGGAGATCTCCTATCTTTGATTCTTTTTGTTATTATGGTGGAATTTTTAGGGAGGCTGGTGGAGAAAGGTAGTTACAAAGGTCTCGCCCCTTCCTCCTCTCATCAGGTCTGTTCCCACCAAAAGTTTTTGGATGATGTTATATTCATGGGGGAAACCACTATTAAGGAAGCTAAGGATCTTAAGAAGGCTCTTGACAATTATAGTTCATCCTCTGGATAGTTTATCTACTAGTGTAAAAGTTGTTTGCACTTTATCAATACTCCAAAAATGAGGCAGAATAGAATAAGTAATATATTGGGCTACCAATTTGGGTCCCTTCCTTCTTCCTATCTGGAGATTTCCCTATGTTAGAAGCCCCCAGACTCTTTCTAGAGTTCCCTTGTTGATAAATTCTACAAGAAGCTTGTTGGCTGGAAAGGATCTCTTCTTAGTCACACAGGAAAAATCCATCTCTTGAAAGTTTCTCTGCAAAACCTTCTAGTGTATGTGATGAGCATCTTCAAAATGCAAGCAAAATATGCATATGATATTGAAAAGATTCAAAAGAATTTTTTTATGGTCTGGGGTGGAATAGAAGAAAATAATTTCTCTAATTGAATGGGAGAAGGTCTGTAGACCCAAAAATCTTGGTGTTCTTGGCTTGGAGAGAATTACAAGTATAAATGATTCTCTCTTGGCTAACCAAATTTGGAGATTCTATAATGGAAGTGGAGAATGGAACTCAATATAATAATAAATATATAAATAATACCCCTACTTTGGATAGTTTTATTAATTTTGATGAGGTCCCAACTAGATTGCATATTTGGAATCAAATTGTCAAGAATAAACAAATCATCTCAGAAGGGGTGGCTTGGAAGATTGGAAATGGGAATAGGGTTAAACTATGGGAGGATAAATGGATCATGGACTCCCCCCTTTCTGATTTCCCTGAGTATGTGCCTTTTGTTCAAGAGTGTAAAGGGAAGTTGTGTGTCTTGGTGGGGGATTATTGGAGGTAGAATCATTGGGTGAACTTAACTCGGATTAATCCCACATTATCTCTAATCCCAAAACATCTTCATTCTATCATTATTGATAAGAATTGCTCTAATAAGCTAATCTGGAAGTCTAACCCTAATGGTAACTTATCTGTTTCTTCTATGATAAATATGTTGTCCTTATCTCAGAAACCTCCACCATGCTAGTCCAAGGCTTGGATAAAGGGGATTATCCCTAAGATCAATATGTTTTTTGGATCCTCCAAATTAAGATCTTAACTATAGATAACTTGAATATTGGGGGGTTTAGTATTCCTAATAAATGTTGTCTATGTCAGCAAGCAGAGGACACAGTGGATTATATATCCCTCCACTTCCCGTATACTGTCTCTATTTGGGATAAGGTCCTTAGATGCTTCAATGTTAGTTGGGTCTTTTTGCAAGATATTCAAGCCATGTTCAAGTCCTGGAGTTTCCCCTCTCATAATTCCTCCATTAAGATTTTATGGAATCTACCCCTTTGACATCTCTTATGGGGAGTGTGGAAGGAAAGAAAACTATATTTTCAGGGACAAGGCCACTCACCTAGGGAAAAACCATTTAAATGCCTTCTAGATGTGCAATAATCCTAATCAAATTTCACAAACAATTTTGATCTTTATTCTTGTTATACATAATAGAAAACTAACATGAAAATCAACACTTTTAGGTTTGCATTGTCCATAGAATATGATTTCAAAATATTTTCATCAATATATCCTAATATATGTTTGGATGCTTTGATGTAAAACAGTTTTCGTTAACGCCTTCCCACATACAAAAGTGATTATGTGTAGTGCATCCTCTAATATTATTTTGTAATGTTAAGCACAATAAATTGTCACCCTTTTACAAAGGAAAAGGTTAACAACACCAAATTGTAAAACTTTGCATAAAAGTCATATTTCTGTTGAGTATTTGAAGATGATGTAAACTGATGAAATATGATGAATTTTATGCCTATATTTTTTTTAAAAAAAATTGAACAAAAATTAATATGTTTTTTGAATTTTTTAGGTCTATTTTTCATTTCCTGAAAAATACTACAAATCAGGGAGTTTACTTCCTGCCAAATCATTATAAATAAAATAGTTTTTTTTCCTCCAATTTCAGAATATGTTTTAGATGACATGTATATCTAGTACAAAAAAAAAAGAAAGAAGTGTTTTTGATCTATAGTTTGCCCATTATAAGTATTCAAAGTCAAACTTACCTGAAATGAACAATTTTTATCTCCCGCCACTTTTCCCCTATCAAAACTATACCAAAAACCAAATAAATTACATATTATTGAAGATGACTCTCTTCTCTAGTGTTTTCTATGATTTTAAAAAATTCCTAAATTGATTTAGCATTTTTTTTTAATTTTCTGAATCAACAACTTCTCAAAGCTTTATAAACCTACATGTAGTTTTTAGAAAATTTGTTCAACATTTTGTAGTTGAAACAATATAAAATTTATATGTTAAGAATTGTCGTTCTAAGATCTAGAAAAGGGTACTTTTTTTTTGACTTTTTCTATTTTGAGCAAAGAATGGAATAGCAGAAGTGAAAAATTCTGGCTTTTTGTGTTTTGGAGGTTTGACTGCCAACATGGAATTCCACCTATGTAGACTCGGTTGATCCCTACTGGCCCTCACATTAGCTTGTGCAAGAGCCTATTGGGCCACGTATGCATCATTCAATGTCATGTGGCACCTATGTGGACTCGGTCATGTTAGACTCAGCCGAGTCTGACTGGGGCGAGTCTAACTAGGGAGAGTCTATCAAGTTAGCTTAAAAGGTGACAATTTATTGTATGAATTCTCGCTAAATCCTTTAAAGAGAAACTTAGCTACAATTTAGAACTCAAGACACAAATATCTCAATTCTAGTTTAGTTGGTAGCTATTGCTAAGATCCACGGTGGATCTCTACTCTCAACTACAGATGTCGTTATGAAGCAACATGTGTTATATATTAATATGTACATGTATTATTTCATTAAGTTGTCTTGATTTTGTTCCACTTTTTAATGCTTTGATGTAGTTGCATTCATGCTTAAGTTGCTTCTTTCAGGATTATTATCTTGAAAGCATCTCCTTCAAACTTTTTCTATTGCAATTTTTTTAATAAATTATATATTTTTTTAAAAATATAATAGAAAATAAATCTCTTTGAGGATGATTGAAATTAATAGACACTAGTATAGATTTATGAATAAAGAGAATGTTGTTTCCAGATTCAATTGTGTGTAGGATTTTACTGCTAAAATCCTACACACAATTGAATCCAGAAGCAACATTCACTTTACATGATGGATTGTAGAAATATTTTAGCACTCATTTATGAATAGTAATTACAAATTAATATATTTTAAAATTAAGTGTTAACTTATTAAGTAAATATAATGAATAGAGCATTTAATTTTATTGCTAAACAACTAGTGTCATTTGATGAAGATTTTGGGCTTTACTATATTTAATTTGGAAGTCTAATCTATTTGTTACTAAAGTGCCTTTGATCTTGTCTTTAACTTATGCTTGTTCCAAATTGAATATGTGAGTTTGGGATCACTCTACAATTCCTAATTTGTCCCTCTTGTTTGTGGCAATTTTTCAACAACACAATAATCTTAAACATCAACTTCCAAGCTATACATAGTCATATTTTTTACCCTCAAAGATAATGCTAGTTACATAAATCACTTGCAAATAGCTTAAACTTAAAAATTCTACAAGTTGAACTAGTTTTGACACCATTCCATCTACCTTCAATTTGAGTTTTGAATCTCAAATAAAAAACTAAGTCAAAGATGAACTTTCAATTAAACATTGCAAATCAACAATTTAATATTTTAAATAGAAAAATAATTTTGCATTATTGATTTACTGTTTGGATAGTAAATTATCCTTGAAATCAAATTTTACAACTAAAAGGGGCAAAAGAGGACAAAGTTTCATTAAGCCGAGAGGCTTTTTACAGTGACAACAAAATTATTAGTAAACATTTAACTTTTTAAATAAATTTGACTGCCATTATCCTGTCTTAAGAGTTGAGTTGGCAGTTAACCTTTGTATTTCCAAATTATATTTCATATTTATTTAGCCTTTAAATTTTATATAATAAAGAAAGCTTTAAATTTTGTATAAGAAAGAAAGGTGAGAATTTAATGGATGATAATAGTGTTAGTGTAACTAATGGAAAACAAAGAGATGCACAAGTGAAAAAGATGAGTCTCAACTTTTTAAAAAAACAGTAAAAACTGAAGCATTTCACATTTGGATGATGAAAAACATAATGTTCAGCAGCAAAGCATGTGTTGTACAATGAAATCATTTTGGAAACACCAAAAAAACTATGAAATTGCATAGTAATTTCACTTTCATGGCACCTAAACTCTGTGATCAGCGACTTCATGAGGAATGAGGAAGAGAAGAAAGCTCTCATCAAAGCCATAACTTATTGTCTACCTGAAGGGATCAAAATGCTATGGAGACTCATCCTGAAGGATATCATCTCTTATGTCACACTAGATACCAGGTTTGATAGGATCATAACCTATCACTTTGTCCTCATGAACCTCTTTAGACATGGTATGTAGGTTTCTATCCCATTCTACTTATATGCTTATATCAATGAAAATATAACTGGCTATAGGGATAAGGCTATTGCAAATCTTGATCTACATGAGGGGCTTTTACTTCTCATTTACGAGTAATTTATAGCCCAAATTATGGGGAAGGAGGTCACTGATAAAGAGGACATAATGGATGTCTCTGGCTCTGATTATGTCCCCTTGGAGACTGCAAATAGAAAGGGTTTACACTCTAAGGGTCAGGAAGACTATGACATTAAGAAGAAGAATATGGGCTCCTCCTCTAAGAAGAGAACTACCAGTATTCATATTATCAAAAAAGAGAAAACGGTGACCCCTTCAAAGAAACATACTACTACTGTGATCTCTTCTGAGGAGGAGTATAATTATAATGAAAAAAGGGATGAAAAATGATGATGAGGAAGAGATATCCAATGGAAAAGGTAAAAAGAAAAGGGTGACTGCTATTGTGAAGTACCAAAATAAAAAGAGCAAGAACAGGGAACATAACATAAGCTGGAAGACTCCTGATGACCAAACTCATAGAAATACCCCTGGCTCTTGTGACAAGTCAAAGGATAAACTCCAGGATGAGTATGATGACATTAACCAGGATAAACCTTCTCCTTAGTTCTCCGATCCCCACATCTCAGTGAAAGAGAAGGGGCAGGACAACAATTTTTGTTGCTATGTGTCTACACAAGGGAGCAAGGCAGTTTAGCACAACTTTGATTTTAAGACTACCAAAATGGGGATAACTAGGGAAGTCATTAATCCCAAAGTTATCGAAGGTGAGGATGGAAGGATAAAGCTAGAGGAGCTGATTGACCCAGCTGTTAGTAATTATTTGTTTACAGTTATTAATTAGATCACTTTGATTTAATTAATTAAGTTGTTTATTACTCTAGTTTACTTAAGCTATCTCTTAGATGCATCATAACTAATATTTATATTAATTATTAATGTGTAACCTAGCTTTTATAGTTTTAGGGTTTCATTCACCTTTATAGGTTGAACTTTGTAGTTCCTTTTTCATTAATTCAGATTATAATTTCGCTCTCACTTTCTGAGCAACTTCTGAGTTTTTCTCTTTCCCTCTTCCAGCTTCTCCATTGCAACAGGTTTTTTGCATGTAGGTGTTCTTTGGGTTCTGTGGATTTGTATCTCTCAAATCCTACATGGTATCAGAGCTTCCCTACTTCTACCTGGTCTGGAGGTCTTGAAGCCATGATTTGAAGATGAAAACCACAACTTCTCTAAGGTTTTTCTTCAAATCTGGAGGAGGCACTTTTTTCTGGTGCACTTTTAGCCAAAACAGACACCACCATTACGCTTAGAAGGCCCGAGTGATCAAATTTTCATATAAAGTTGGCCATATTTGGCCACAGTAGCTTCTGGAAAAAAATCCCCCCCCCCCCAAGGCTGTAAGACACGATTCCCGAGGAAAAAATTAAAAAATAATTTTANAAAAAAACCCCCCCCCCCCCAAGGCTGTAAGACACGATTCCCGAGGAAAAAATTAAAAAATAATTTTAAAAAAGGATTTTTGGGGCCTTTTTTAGGCGCAGCCAGTAGCAGCACTGCCATGCCGTCATCACGCCACCTAGGCCCGACCCGCGCTCGACCCCTGTTATTGCACTAATCCTACCACCGCTCGACCCTCCGCCAGTGCAGCACTACCAGAGCACCACCAAGGCACCACTGCCACCCAACCCTCCACCTAGTCGCCACCGCCCAGTCGCCATAGATGACGTCATTGCTGGAAAATGTTTTTCCGATGATTTTTCAAAATTTTCTAGCATTTTTCTAATTTTTCTAGTGACTGGAAAATATTTTTTGGTAGACAGGCTTGTGACGTGCAGACGGCCGACAATTTTTTTCCGGGGCGTTGTGACAGTCGTTTGACCGTCAAATTTTTTGCTATGTCTTTTTTTTCTAGAGAGCTCTTTTTCGAAGGTTCAGTTGGTTTTTCGGCCATATCTTTTGCATATGATGTCCATTTTCAAAAAACAAAATATCATCAGAAAGGTGTTTCCAAGATGGACATGATGATGCTAGTATTGTTTGCTAATTCAACCATTTGAGTTCCTTCTTTGGCGTCAAAGTAGAGGCTTCTATTTTTCTTCCATCTCTACATCTGGCGTCCATGTTTTATTCTAGTTTTTTTTTGCTTTCTATAGTTGTTTCTTTGGTATACAGGGGATATATTTATAAATTATGGGGGGGTGCATTTTATTTCTATAATTTTATTCAAAAATGACCCTTCTACTTCCGTCTTCTTCTTCTTCCAATGTCGGACCCCTTTGTGGCCTGACTGACACCACACAACTATCACACCTAGAAAGCACACATGAATAGGCTACTCATGTCACGTGGCTTATGGTCATGTCTGGATGAGAACAAACTTGTTCTGTAGTGCCCTTTTGAGGTTCTCCAGCACAGAAACAAAATGGATGAAGCCATGGGCTTGATTGCACTTAACATCTCTGACAATGTCCTGTTTCACCTGGATGGTTTAACCACTCCTCAGGCTATTTGGGGAAAGTTTGCAGATCTATTTGGCATAGTGAATGAATTATGGGAACTTCATCTTGATGCAGAGTTGACCACTTTGTCTTATGATATTTTTTCCACCATTGAGGACTTCTTGATGAAGTTTAATGCTCTTCGATCACTTTTACAGGGATGTGGGAAGACCAAATCAGATGATGAGTGTATCTTCCTGATACTCTCAAAGCTTCGCGGATAGTTCAAGATTTTCTCATCCACTTTATATTCCACTATGGATGCTTTGGGTCCTAGGCACAATATGCCTTCCTTTGTGGCCTTTTGTGATTGGTTGACTCGAGAGCAGTCAAAGCTTCAACAATTGAATGATGCTTCTGGCTCTACGAGCCATGCCTTGGTTGCTAACCCATCTTGACAGAAGCCAGAGCAGAAACATGGATCATCAACCACAGAGTCTTGGAAGGATTCCCCTTCTCAGCATTCCTCTGGCCCACCTCCTTCACATAAGGGGAAATCGAAGACCGAAAAACCTATGTGTGCTTATTGCAATAAGCCCAATCATGATGCATCTCAGTGCTTTCAGAAGAAGGTAGATGGATATGCCCAACAGATTGTTGATTTGACAACTCTTCTTCATAAGAGCAAGATTGATATTCCCTCTTCCTCTTATCATTGGTCTTCTTCATCATCTTCTCAGGAAGATGAGTTAGACAACGAAAAGGGTCATGTCTTATGCATATGCTATAGCTCCCTCCTTTAGGTGGTTGCTAGATTTTGGTGCTTCACATCATATGGAATCTTCTCAGAGTTCCTTCTCATCTTTTACGGCCTCTCCTACCCCGAACATCTTAATGGGGAATGACACTGTTATGCCTGTGTATGGGTAGGGTTCTATTTATATTGATGGTGGGGCATTCCATGATGTACTATGTGTTCCATCCTTATCATCGAACCTTCTCTCCATTTATCAGATTACTCATAGTGGGATAGAGAAGACAGTTGAGTTCACTGCCAATTCTATACACATTAGAGATAGTGCGACTGGCCACATTGTTGCTACAAGGATAGTTGATCATGCCACCCACCTATACTCCTTCTCCCATTTTGGTCCACCATCTCCAGTGTCAGAGAATATCTCTCCTACTTCACGAGTGCCTAGTGAGAAGAAGTTGGGTCACCTAAACTTTTGTGTTGCTCCTGAGATCACTGCGGTGGCTTCTCCACCTCCTCCTCCTACTGCACCTGCATTTATTCTGCATGATTCTTCTTCAGGAGTCCCTGTTATGGTCACTCCGTGCATCGAGCCTTCCACTCCCATTGTTGAGGGCATATCCAAGGACATTAATCTCCTCCCAGCTAATAGACTCAGCTCTTCTATTGGCCCACCTTCATTGGGGATTCCATTTTAGGAGTCTCATTCATTATCCTTTGAGCACCAGCTGGGCCTTCTGGTTTCACCTCTCATTCAGGGGTTTCCTTGTTGCTCCGTGCCTCTATTTCTTCCACATTGGAGTTCCATTGGTTTGATCATTCCTACAGGGATTCCGTCATTCTAGGGGGGCTTTGGTGTCTCTTCCCTCTCTCATGGGGGGTTTGATTGTACTTATGGTTTTGAGAGAGTCTCTTGAGCCATTTTTCTGCATTTTTTTCTATCTCTTCTTGGAGTAGGGTTTTTCCCATGTGGTTTTCTCTATTTCTCCACTTAACAAAGATTTGGTTGTGCTTGGGTACCTGATCAGGCCTTGTTGCCGAGACCCATTTTCCTACTTTCATAGCTGTGCTAGGTTATCTTACCTCCTAAGATTCACTTAAGGGGGGGTGTTAGAGTAATTATCTATTTACACTTATTAATTAGATCACTTTGATTTAATTAATTAAGTTTTTTATTACTCTAGTTTACTTAAGCTATCTCTTAGATACATTATAATTAATATTTATATTAATTATTATTGTGCAACCTAGCTTTTCTATTTTTAGGCTTTCGTTCACCTTTATAGGTTGAACTTTGTAGTTCATTTTTCATTAATTTTGAATATAATTTCGCTCTCACTTTCTAAGAAAATTCTGAGTTTTTCTCTTTCCCTCTTCTAGCTTCTCCATTGCAACAGGTTTCCTGCATGCAGGTATTCTTCGGGTTCTTTGGATTTGTATCTCTCAAATTCTACACCGGCTATGGTGGTTCTCAGTGATAATTCAAGGGAAATGGATCTCAACCTTCTCAACAATGCCAGGAATAGCATGATGGACAACTACACGTCTATCAAGTGGTTATTCCATGAAGTGGGGGAGCTCAAGAACAAAGCAAAATGGATACACAACATCAATGGTGAAAGCACTGCAAAAAATCATAAGAGTCTAAATAGCTGGTTCATAAAGATGGAGGAAAATATGTTGAGGTTTGAGGCGACTCTTAAAAACATTGCAGAGTAGAGCTTCAACATCTTGAAAGCCTCCAATGAGCATATCAAGATTCTCATCGAAAAAAAGGAAGAGACTCTTGAGAAACAAATGTGGCCAAAATGAGTGTGGATAAAGGGCAGAATCCTGAAGAGGGACCTGGAAAGAGGACTAGGGCTAGTTCTAAGAAGAAGAAAGAGAATGATACTCCAGATGATAAAGGAATATCTCTTGATTGGGAACATCTCCTGACTGTGTCCCCTGGCTCTTTTGGCTATCCCTATGTGTTGTTTTCTTTTCAATAGTTTAGTTTTCTTTTAGTTGTGGCCCAGGTGGTGACATGTTTCATTTTTTGGTTCTGTTGTTTTTTGTCTGACAAACTTTCCGATCTTAAGCTATGTATTGGGTTTCAGGAACCCTGTAAAACCTGTTTTACTTAATCAAAAAATATAATATTTATAATAAAATTAGAATTAAATTTACATATATAATTACAATTATAACTAATTACGACAAGTAGAGGTCACTACGTTGCACTTTTTTATTTAGGAAATGGTACCAATAATATATAATTTCATGTGTACAAAACTTTACGTTTAAGTCTGGGGTGTCTAATTAAATAGTTTGATAAGATCTCTTTCTTGTTAGAATGGTGGTATTAATTTATTTTTTTAAAATCATATTAAGTTTTTGACATTATTTTTATTTCATTTCATGGATCAAATCACTCTTGTCTTATTTTATTATTATTTAACAACATCTAATGTCAACTTAAAATGATATCTCTCAGCTTATTTTACATAGTTTTTTAAATATAGGTATGCTAGTTTTACATTATACAAAGGATAAATTAATTATCTGACCCATTGCAATCCATGAGTCAATTTTTACCATTTCCTTGCACATGTCGATGGTTATATGTTAAATATAATATTTAAATTTAAAAAGAGTACTAGTTGTGTATGTTTTAAATATCTTTAGGAAAAGTTTGATAAATAAATTATTTTCACACATGACATGATATTAATGCATTGTACCATATCCTTCAAGCTAATGAAATATTTTAAGTTTTTTTAATTGAAAAAATGCAATAAAAATTTTACTAAATATTTGACATCTACTCATATTAACTTATCACTTGCCTAGGTAAGACCATGTATTGGCAAAGTTCAAAACAAATCATTCTATTTTGTCAAATAATAAAAAATAAACCTACTCTATTTTAGTGGTACGTAGTCTACACCATTAGATAGGTGGCAATTATGGATGTAGGTGGTAATGTGTTTTTTTTTTAACCTCTTTTGTTTGGGTATGTTCAGGGGTTGGCCATTTGTAATTAGAAGCAATAAATAAGATCTTGGGGCTTCAACCATTTAAAACACTTTGTCATATTTGTATTTTTATTACACAAATGTATCAGACCATGATGTGAGATTTATTCTTGATGATGCAATGTAGAAAATATACTATGTTGATGCAATGTAGAAAATATACTATGTCGATGCAATAATGATGTAAATAAGAAATATAAATAAATATGTTTCTAACGTCATATAAGACCACATAGATCTAACAATTATATGGCAATTGGTATAATGACTATTAAAGACATGTATGGACCATAAAAATCATGATCAAGATACAATTGTATCATGAGCATGATGTTAGTTAAACCCTTGAGAATGTAGTGTAGAAAATAGACTATGTTGATGCAATAGTGATGTGAACAATAGAATATATAATTAAATATGTCTCTAACACCGTATGGACCATAAAAATTTAAAAATCATATGGTAGTTCACATAGTGACTATGAAAGACATGTATGGACCATATAAATCTAACAACTATATCGATTTTTTACAACCATATAGATTGATATGATGAAAAATATACAAATGTTGAAAATGGCCAAAAGGTGTCCAGATCTAAACCATATTAAGTATTACATCAATCCATAGGTTTTGGGACATTCTAGGTATAATGACGAGGTATGTTTTGGCCTAGGAGGCCATTCAAAATATTCTTCTCCAAAATTATTACAAATGAAAACCCTTAAAATCCATTTCCCAAAGCAACAAAAAAATCCAAATCTAAAATATCTTAGATTTGCAAACATGTCTAAAACCTAAAAATGCTTTTAGTTTTTTTGTGAATAACCATAATGTTAGCTATTCATAGTTTCCACTCAAACTTAAAGGTTAATAATATTAGGAAGATTTCTCCTCCCAAAACTTGAAAACTAGATTCTAGAACCAAAATGAAAAGAAATTGCAAGAAGATATACCAATTCCATAGAAACACCATTAGAAAAATAACACAAAGCAAGCATTCAAAATTTGTAATTGAAAATAGTAACAAAGCATAGCACAAGATAACAACAAATGTACCTTGAGAAAATAATTTTAGAAAACATAAAACCTTCAAAATTCCACACACAACATAATGTATTTTCTTAATGTTATTTTCTTAATAATAATATGGATAAGGATGGCTGGAGCGGAAGCAAGAGTGGGAGCGGGAGCAGGAGGGAATTTGAAAATTGGTGAAGGCGGGAAAAGTGAAGCTAGAGGAAACAGGGATTCTGTAGCTGCAAGAGACCAACAAACTGTAGGAGGATCAACAGATGAGGGCTCCACTAAAGATTTAGAAGATGGCATTGATACCCCTTTTCGAGATGGTGGGCCAGGAGAAAGATCCAAAAGCTCAGTGGCAGAAAAAAGTTATCAAGATTCAAACATAAACATCCTGAAAGGAAGCTGGTCATTGTTATTTGGGATTAAACCAACAGGAAAATCTTCTTTCCCTAGTATCAACAATATATCAGACCCAAGCACTAGGTATTATGGTATTTCCATACCTGATCCTCTTGTGGAGCACACTATTTCTACAATGGCTCTTACTCTGGTAGGAAAGTTCACGGGAATAAGACCCAATATTGAGCTAGTTAGGGAGTTCACCTATCATAAATGGAAACTCAAAGGACAAGTGGATATAGTAGCAATGCCAAAAGGGTTTTTTTCCTTTGTATTCTCAAATAGTGAAGATCTCTCAATAGTGTTGTGTGGAGGACCCTGGATGTTTGGCAAGTCATCGCTGGCTCTCAAAAAATGGGTTACGATTCTGGATCTCAATGCTGAAATATTTGATTCTGCCCCTACTAGGTGAGATCACCTAGCCTCCCGATGGAATACTGGCATGAGGAAATTTTTGTTGGCCTAGAAATTATGTTTGGAGAACTGCTTTCGATCGATCCGATGACAACAACTAGATCTAGACTTGTCTATGCGAGAATCTGTGTGAACATTCACCACAAAATGGATCTGTCGGAGGTCATCACCATCAACTCCAAACTGGGTAAGTACATCCAAGCTATTGAATATGAATCACTTCTATTTGCTTGTTTTACTTGTAAAAAAGCTGGTCACTAGGCTAAATAATGTCCTTTGAAAAAACAAAAAGAAAAAGAAGACCAAAAAAGGGAACAAGCTCATAAAAAAGAACCTAAAAAGGTTTGGAAGCATAAGGTAAATCCTAATGAAAAAGAGGTTGGAAAATCTGATCAAGGTCAAAAAGAGAACAACATAGAGAACTTAATGAGTAATGAATCAGAGGAAATATTGATTCCTAAAAACAAAATTAGCTCTGAAAAAGACAAAATAGATCATGAAACAAATGAAGAATCCAGTATTGAGTAGGGGCTGCCTAAAGAGAAAGAACCAGAAGACTTCAATAAAGCCAATATAACGAATGGGTCAAAAGGTTTATCTACCTCAAGGGTATCTCCTATCATTGGGGGAAATGAGGAGCAAGAACATTAATCAGAAGAAAGTGACGAAGATTCCCTTTCCCCTATATTAGCTCTGTGGAGTGAAGAAAGCATGGAGACAAATCTGAACCTAGAAAAACACTTTGAAAATCAAGAAGCCCCTTGGTCACAGATTAAGAAAAATAAAAGCTTCATTAAAAACCAATGCAAGAAAGATGATCGTAACAGCTATCTATCGCTTGAATCTGGAAAAAAACAAGAGTGTATTAGTCAAGGGGGAGTCCAAACTAGAAGACAATTTAAGGTTGATGTAGGCACTCCCAAAAGCAAAAAAGGTAGGGAATCACAGAAGAAAAAAAGAGAGAATGAAGAAAATTAGAATATAGTGGATGGTAAACAAAGAACCATCTGTGAGATATGTTCCCCAAGTCTTTAATATGAAAGTTATCTCTTGGAACATAAGAGGGCTTAACAACCTCCATAAACAGGATGTTCTTAGGAACATGGTAAGAGATAAAAACCTGATATATTACTAATTCAAGAAACCAAGATGACCAAGGAAAAACTGGAAAAGATGCATGTAGAAAAAGACTATGGTAGTATTGGAGGTGACTCGGAGGGAGCTTCGGGTGGAATAGGCATATTTTGGAATACCAAAAATGTTGTGTAAGTTAATTGTTAGTGAAAAGAACATTTTAGTGGTTAAGATTAATTATCTCAAGGAGAATTTCAGCTGGAACCTTATCAATGTTTATGCACCTAATACTAGAGGCGGTAGGCAGAATTACACGCAGAGATTGAAAGATATCCGTAGCAACAACCAAGATACTTTCTGGATGATTATAGGAGATTTCAATACTCCTCTTAAAAATGAAGAAAAAAAGGGAGGAAATGTTTCCCAAATTGACATCAGGTCTGATCTTATGGAATTCATCAGTGAGGAAGCCCTCTTAGATATTGAGTTGGAAGGTATTGACTATACTTGGTCAAATAGACGCATAGGGAAAGACCTAATCCAAGTCAAATTGGATAGAGCTTTGTTAACCTTTGACTAGTTGACTAGTTACTATTGCACTCTCTCAGCAGAACTCCGTGTAGGTTCTGACCACTATCCTATATCTCTAAATATAAATAAGATTAATGGTATAAAAAAAATCCCTTTCAGATTTGAAAGATGTGGTTAGCTCACCCTAACTTAAAAGCTAAGATAGAGGAATGGTGGAATCCTAATATTAAAGGGGGAGCTATATATAGAATGACAAAGAAATTGAACAATATCAAAAACAAACTCAAAAAATGGAATAAAGAGGTTTTCGGGGACATTTTTCTTACAAAAGGGAACTTGCAAAATGAAATTAAGGAAATCCATAATAGTATCCAAAAGGAGGGCCTTTCAGAGGAAACTAGAACTAAGGAAAATAAACTGCTGGTGGATTACCACAATGTTATCACTAAGGAGGAATCTTTTTGGAGATAGAGATCTAGAGCTCTCTAGCTCAAAGATGGGGATAAAAATACCATATTTTTCCATATGACGACCATGAAACACAAAGCAATTAATAGGATTACTAATCTTCATTCAAAAGGTAAAACTATGAGGAAGGAGGAAGATATCAGATCTAAGATGTCAAATTATTTCTTAGATCTTCTGACACATGAGAAAGACTTGAATAGCTCTAATCAGGACGAAATATTATCATCCATTCCTAAAATTGTCAAGGATCACTCTAAAAAAATGCTCAAATCATTCCTTCAAACAACGAAATTAAGAATGCTGTCTTTTCCTTCAAACGAGAAAAATCACCAGGCCTTGATGGTTTTCCTATGCTCTTCTTCAGCAGTTCTGGGAGATTATTGGTCAAGATGTTCAGAATGCGGTTAAAGAATTCTTTGGGACTAAATTTCTTCTCAGGGAATTAAATTCTACCTTCTTGGTTCTTATTCCCAAGAAACCTGGAGCTAATACTGTGGAGGATTTTAGACCTATCAACTTGTGTAATTCTCTATACAAGATTATTTCTAGAGTTATTACTTCCAGACTGCTTAAGCTGCTCCTGTCTCTAATTTCCCCTAGCAAAATGGATTTGTTCCTGGGACACAAATCCTTGATTCTATTATTGTGGCTCATGAGAATCTCCACTCCATGGAAAAAGCCAAAAAATAGGGCTTTATGATGAAGCTAGACCTCTCTAAGGCATATGACAGAGTTGACTGGCACTTCCTACAGAAGGTGCTGAATGCTTTTGGTTTTAGCAAGGAAATTATTAAAATTATAATGCAACTTGTGACTACTGTTTCCTCTTCTGTTATTGTGAATGGGGGTTATCCTTCCTTCTTTAAACCTTCCAGAGGGCTAAGACAAGGAGATCCTATATCTCCCATCCTATTTTATATCCTAGTTGAGTGCCTGGGGAGGTACATCCAAATTATGGTGGAAAAAGGGGATATAAGGGGTATACATCCTTCTTCTGCAAGACTTATCTGTTCCCATGAGAAATTTGTGGATGATACTCTCATAATGGGAGATTTGACTATAAAAGAAGCTAAAAGTCTTAAGAAAGGCCTCTCTATCTATACCTCGACTACTTGCCAACTAATCAATTGGAATAAAACTTCCATATTCTTTATAAACACCCCGGAAGAAAGACAAAATAAAATGTCAAATATTCTTGGTTGTACTATAGGGAACCTTCCTTAATCTTATTTAGGTCTTCCCCTTTGTGTCAATCCTCCTGAAAGATTCTGGTATAAATTAATTGACAGATATAACAATAAGTTTGCAGGCTAGAAAAGTGCTAGTAATAATTGAGAGGGGGGGGGGGGGGGGGGAANGGGGGGGGTGAATCAGTGGCCTTAAAAATTTATCCCTTTAAACTTTAATCCACCAATTAATATACCCCAGATTATTAATTTCCTACAAGATGTATGCCTTTGAAATACTTGAAACAAATGACTGTCTGTCGGTTTACCTTGTCTGTCCCTATTCTCCTTGATTACCGATAGGTAGTAAAACTTATTTACCGATGCTCAGTAAATATGCAGAGTATACCAATCAATCCATAAATGCATATGTGAAATGTAAAATAATAAAGTAATAAACCATACACACATAACACAAGGATTTTAATGTGGAAACCCTATTAAGGGAAAAACCACTGGGACCAGTACCCCAAATTTTCACTCTTCTGAAGTGAGCCCTGTTAGGAGCCAACCCT
>MU227547.1:4354747-4373078 GCA_018584345.1 Thuja plicata
TTCAAGAATCCAACAATGAGCCAAGAGATTTTGGTAAGGGGAAAAGCAAAGAAAAACCCCTTTGTGAATAAGAATATGGCAAAAATCCTAAAGGATGAGAGAAATGAGCTCAATACAATAATGAGAGAAATGAGAGATTGAGAAAAGAAATGAGAGAGAGGAGAAGATTGTTAGGGCAAGTGTGTGAGAGAAATCTCTTAAGTAGAGATGAGTGGAGGAGTTTGCATGTAACTCCCTTCTCCTATGAATGCCACATTCATATTGTGTGTGTGACAAATGTGTGATTCCTCTTAAGGAGGAATATCTATTTTCCTTATTAAAGGAAATACAAAATAGTGACATGTCCTCCTACTTGGACTAGAGGACAAATACAAATAAGGATACCTTGGTTTATCCTTTAATTACATAGTTTCAACCAAGGAAAGATTAAATTCTAACACATCCACTCTATCCACTGTCAAGATCTACCACCAAGGCTATGGAGAATATAGTCTAACTGATGCCTTCGCTGTTGGAGCCCTCATGGCTGATCCACATACACATGGGCGTGCATCCAGTTACATTGAGCCAAAGACACCTGAACCAACACAATTAGGTCCTACCACCTTTCTTTCTCATAGATATATGAATAGCCAGGAAATGACACCAGATATCAATAAATGGCTCTACAAAGATCTCACACCTCCTGACAGTGGCCTTCTTAATCATTTCAAAGGAAAATATCCCTCCACCCATAAACCGGTCACTGAAAAGTGGAACTATCAAGGAGGTGGACTAGGTCCTGAAGAAAAAGGCATGAGAGTGCCCATTAAGGAAACTAAATTAAAAAAACACATTGGTTTGGGCTTTGAACACAATACATTTAGCCTTGGTTATAACACAACGGGGGGCACTAATGAAACTAGTCTAACCTATCCCATTCCCCTGGGTAACATATGAAAATTCAAAAATATCCCCGAAGAAAAAATTATGAGAGCTTATGATGATATTGACAATGAAATCTTCCTTGGTAACTCCATCCTTCGCTAATTATCCCTCCACTTCATTGACCTTCCACTCCTCCATCCTGAACTCATTAACTGGGACCAACCAAGTGTCATCCCGATTGACGAGTTCAAAAGCATGACCACGATCCTAAGGTTCATGGGAGATAAAGATCAATGACCAAATTGGTGGAAAAATTCCACACATGTATACACCTTGAACCCAAAATCATACTTTGGGGGAGAGGAGGACTCTAGCCGCAAAATTGAAAAGAAAAATAAAAAAGAAAAAAAATGTATCTCTTAGTGAAAACCCTTCTAGGGAACTATCAGATCAAAAAAAAGAAAAAATAAAGGGCGTATCTCATGGTGAAAACCTTTCTAAGGAGCTAGGAGATGGAGATTCTCCTCTCTCTATCATCCATGATTATAGGTCAGAACAATTATCTATTCTCATTGAAGAAACCAAACCTGTTAATCTAGGTATAGAGGAACAACCTCGACTCACTCAGATTGTAGTATCCTTGACAGAAGTAGAGGAAATGGCCTTCACACCCCTTTTAAGATAATATTCAGACATCTATGCATGGTCTTACTCTCACATGCATGGATTGGATCCATAACTTGTAGTACATTAACTATCGGTGGATCCTAACATCAAACCAGTCAAAAAAAAGCTCCAGAAAATGCATCCCAAAGTTGCACTAATGGTCAAAACAGAACTTGAAAATATCTTGGCAGCTAGAATGGATTTCAAATATGGTCCCATTCTCTAAACCATATAACTCCATAAGAATCTGCACCAACTTCCGAGATTTAAACAAAGCATGTCCAAAAGACAACTTTCCTTTGCCTAACATCGACATGATAGTGGACCTCACTGCCAGACATGAGATGTTGTCTCTCATTGATGGATTTTCAGGATATAATTAGATCTATATAGTAGAAGAAGATCAGCATAAGATAACATTTATAACCCCATGGGGTACCTTCTGTTACAACATGATGCTATTTGGGCTCAAGAATGCTGGAGCAACATATCAGAGGGCCATGACCGTCATCTTTCATGACATGATCCATAAGATCCTTGAAGATTACGTGGATGATATATTGGCTAGTTCACAAAATAGAATGGATCACCTAAATGATCTAGAGGTAGTGTTTGATCAACTTCAAAATTTTGGTCTCAAGCTAAATCCAAAGAAATGTGTCTTTGGAGTTACATCAGGAAAGGTTCTTGGCTTCATTGTCTCAAGGCGTGGCATCAAGATAGATCCTAAAAAAGTTAAAGCAATCATGGAAATGCCTCCACCAAAGACACTCAGATAGCTACGCAGTCTACAAGGAAAGTTTTAATCAGTGCGTCACTTCATATCGCAGCTTGTAGACAAATGCCAACCTTTCATGCATTTGCTAAGGAAAGATCATAGTTTCAAATGGGATCCTATATGCCAAAGAAGCTTTGAAAAAATCAAGGAATATCTGGAAAATTCACCTATTCTAGTGCCGCCTACACCAAGAAAACCTCTCATATTATATATATCTGCAACAACAATAGCACTGGGGGCACTCCTTGCCCAGTTAGATGAAAATGGAAAAGAGCGTGCTATCTACTACATCAGCTGCACATTGGTGGGTTATGAGCTAAATTATAAACCAATGGAAAAAGCATGTCTAGCAATGGTTTTTTCCACTCAAAAGATTCATCACTACATGCTCAGTTACACAGTCAAGCTTATATCAAAAGTAGACCCACTCAAGTATTCGCTATCTAAAACAACTCTCATAGGTCGTATGACTAAATGGGTAATGCTTCTCAGCAAGTTTGACATCCAATATATCGACAAAAAAGCTGTCAAAGGTCAAGTCATCACAGATCAATTAGTAGAGGCACCATTGATCGACACATATCCATTAGTCATGGAATTTCCTGATGAACATCTATGCATGATCGAAGAACAACCAGCCTAGAAGTTATTCTTTGACAGTTCATATACATCTCATGGTTCTGGGGCTGGAATCCTCTTTGTCACTCCATAAGGTGATTACATTCCAAAATCATTCAAACTAGGATTCCCTTGCACTAACAATATACTAGAATATGAAGCATTAGTTGTAGGGCTTAACATGGCCATTGAATGGAACATAACATATATCCAAGTTTTTGGCAATTCTCATCTCATCATAAAGAAAGTGTTAGACAAATTCCAAAAAAAATATGACAAGTTGTTACCTTACAAAGAGATGGTAGATAAAATGAAGGATCATTTTATCAATCTACAAATCACCCAAGTTCCACATCTACAAAACAAATCTGCCGATGCAATGGCTACAATCGGATCTCTTCTAGAAATACCACATGATGCAATGTAGTACGAGTTCTTGGTTGAGCAACTTCACGCACCAGCTTACGAGAGTGATGACATTTATCAATTTTTTTTCTTGGTTGTTCCTCAGTCCCGATTGTACCACAACATCCATTCTTATCTAAAGAATGGTATCATATCCCCCCATCTAACCAACACCCAATGCCAAAACCTTATTCTAAGAGCTTCCCACTACACCATTGTAGTCGACACCTTATATCATCATGGTTATCACAATGTTCTCTCTAGGTGTTTAGATGAAGTTTAAGCTTCCCAGGCATTGCGAGAAGTGCGTGCTAGAACCTGCGGTTCCCACATGAGTGGCATGGTCCTAGCTAAAAAACTTCTTAGAGTCGGGTATTATTGGCCTACTATGGAACATGATGCCTTTGAATTTGTAAAAAAATGCTTACCATGTCAGCAACATGCAAATTTGATCCATGCACCAGCACAAGAGCTACATCCTATTGCACCTTCTTGGCCATTCTCATGTTGGGGTTTCAACCTCATTGGTAAGATCACTCCCTTATCCTCTGAGGGACACAAATCTATCATCACAACAACTGAATACTTTACTAAGTGAGTTGAAGCAATCCCACTTACCCTCATGACAGGTATCCAAATCTCCAAGTTTATCCTATACCACTTCATTTTCCACTTTGGCATTCCATCCACCATTTTCATAGATCATGATTCACCATTTGAAAATCAACATATGGTCAATCTATGCGAGCACCTCCACATCCATCATCACTTCTCTAGCCTATATTTCCCACAGGGTAACAGCCAAGCTGAGGTAACCAAAAAACCACTTCTAAAAATTGTAAGGAAGGTTGTCAATGATACTGGTCGTGACTGGCACCTCCAAATTAATCCCGCCCTTTGGGCCTACTTCACTTCCTTCCGCACTCCTATAGGCACCACTCCATATTCCCTTATCTATGGTGTCAAGGATGTCTTACCAATTGAGGTCAAACTACCATCCTTACAGGTATCTCTCAAAGACCTAATCACAGATGAAGACTACAAAGTAGCAAGACACACAACTTGATCTCCTTAATGAAAAGTGCCAACAATCATATGACAACCTAGTCGTATATCATAATAGATTAAAGCGAAGTTATAATAAGAAGATTCACCCACGCCAGTTCCAGGTAGGGGATTTTTTTCTCAAATAGAATCAGAAAGTGGGCACTAATCGGGAAAAGAAGGGTAATTTTAAAGTTACCTGGCAAGGCCCATATATTGTCACTGCATGCTTCAGTTATGGGGCATATCAATTATCTACTCCTGAAGGAGAACCCCTGAATGATCCAATCAATATTATTCATCTCATGCACTTCTATGCCTAACAATTGATCAAGTATTCCAGTTAATTTGAAAAATCTAAAAATATTGAAAAAGATCAAAACAATCCAAACAAATCAAAAAAATAAAAAAATAAAAAAAAATTAAGAGAAATAAATTCGTTCAATGGTGAAAACTTGGCAATCAGGCACCTTGGACAAGTATGTGTGGTGAAAACCTGGCAATCATGTGTCACGCATAGTGGTCGTATCATTATCTATCAAAATCTCGTTCTCCTCCACCTCCTTCATCCCAATCCACTTTGGCCACTATATTACCTATATTTTTCCTAGATGTTCCACTATCGCTCGCATCAGTCAGCATTTAGTCCTAGTATCCTATCATCCTAAGCTTTTGTACATACCATCTTGTATATAATCGTCCATCCTTTGATGTCTGTCTATTTTCCTATCCCAATCCCTGTGCTTTAGTCCTGTAAAAATATTTTCTATGTCAGTCTAGTCTTGTATCTAGTCCCACTTGTACATATCTCGCGTCCTTGGTTGGTCTCCTTGTAAAAAGTGATCCAGTTCCATTTTGAATCCTATGTTTCAGCAAGTTCCTTATGATGAAATATTGTTTCAGCAATTTGATCATCATCGCATCTTTGGCCAATTAGATTCACACTTGACATCTCCATGGAAATGGGTCCTTGAGGATGTATCCTTCCTCTTGTTGACCTAAATCCAATCATCTTTCTGGAAATGGGTCCTTGAGGATGTACCCTTCCTCTCGTTGACCTAAATCTAGATCATCATCACCACTAGGTTCTTGTAGGATGTACCCTTCCTCTTGACCTAATCTCAATCCAATCATCATCCCATATTATTGATCTCTCTCGAAAAAGGTGTCTTGTGATTGAAATTTTTATCTTGAAATTTGATTTTGGTTCTTGGTTACCATTCCTGATTCTTTCAGTTGTTCTCCTCCTCAAAGTTTCCACGATTCTTTATATCATGGTATGTTGTGAATGGATGCACCTGGGATACGAAACTTGATTTTTTTTTTTTATTCTTGTGAGTCAGTCAGATATGACCCTTGCATGTATGTAATTCATTTGGGTTTGCATGCTGCACTTGGGAAGTGTTTTTTTCTTGTGGGCTTTTCCAGCATCAATTCGACTATGGCTCTTCTGAGACTCATGTATGATGCTAGGGAAACCCTCGCATGTTTTTTGTGTCAATCCTATGCAAAATCAGTGACAAGGCCTTGTGTTCCTAGTAACCTTGGCATGGTCTCTAGCGTTGCTATATCAAAATGAGTGCTCAACTACATGGCGGTATTCCATCCCAGAATACCCCTCGCTTAAGCTTCAAGAAAAATACTTCCATCAAATCCCTAGCAAAGAATCCCCTTTTAGTCCAATCAAATCCCATATCAAATCTAACCCTTCATCCTTGATGCAAACCTGACTATCCCATCCCCCATTCTTCTATCCCCTCCCTCTTTCTTCTATCCCCCTTCCTTTTTTTCTTCTATCTTGTCTCTCCTGGCCGTCTTTTTGAGATGCCGACAGGGCTTCGCCTTTTCTCCCTGTCACCCTCTTGAGGGGGCATCACCCTAGTCATTTTATTCTAAATTCTATCCTAATCATCACTCTAGAGTAACTTCGTTTCCTACGTTCACATCTTTGCATCGTCAATTGTTTTAAACATCTTCAAAATAGTGTTATTCTAACACTATGTCAAAGAGGGGCAAAATATAGACACCTAAATCTGATTAACACATCTAATCATATTTAGTTCCTTCTAGGACATATCAGATAAGTAATTAAGAATTACCTAATTGATCTATGTCATCCCCTAGCCCTAATTAATTCAATTAATTGGCTATAGTCTTGATTAATTGTTTAAAACAACCAATAGCTTAATAATTAATTAAAACCCTATTCCGCTATTATTGAATGAATATGTTATTTATGTAATTCATTCATTAGTATTCCCTCAAACCCCTAACCTAACCTATCTTAAACCCCTAACCTTCAATATGAACTCAACCCAACCCTTTCACACATGCTAACCCTTCCTTATCCCCCTAATCACCCTTCTTATCTCCTAACCCTAATCCTAATTCAATCCCTAACCTTGTCACATTCCTAATCCTTGATTAGGAACTCAACTCCCAAAATCCGAAGTCAATAATCTCAAGCCATGCTTATCCATAAGCATAAACATCCCTTACACCCTCATAAATTCCTCTTACATCCCTCATTAAGGCTCTTACACCCTCTTTATGAGCCTTATCTTCTAGAGGCTTCTTGGTCCATTTCCCTAAATGGTCACTTTCCTCCCTACTTTCAACCCAATACCCTTGTGACAAGTGTCACAATTTGATGCACTTGAAGAAGCACAATCCATGTGCTCTCTTCTAGTGGCATCTAGACCTCTCTTCAACTTTGCATCTGAACCCTTGGTTTTCCTACCCATTGCCTATATAACGAACCCCTTTCCTTCATATTTTCAATCCACTTTTACATGCAAACTTATAATGTAGATTTAAATAGTCATCCTAGCCATCTAAGAGTATCTTGAAGATTTTTAGCATAATATAGTTTGAGCTCACATCTATTTTTAATTAGCATCTTTAATTAAGCAAATATACATAGCTAAACATCAAATAGGATCTTGAATAGGCTTTTAGGAATTTTTCACTTCCTATTCCATAAGTTTATTTCAAGTTTTTATTTAAGGTATAATCTTGTATGTAGTTAGTTTTTTAAGTTGTTGAGTGTTTTTAATAGTTGATTATGCTCCTAACATCTTAGATTTCATGGCTTACAATTGCTATTACATAATGCACGTGTCTTAAAACCAAGAGCTCACTAAATTGTGACCCCAAAATTAAATGTTTTGTTCTAATTGAATCCAATAATAATATAAAAATCTCAAAATTTTGCATCCACATTTAATGTGTATTTCAATGTCTTATACAACATATAATATTCCTCGAGAATGCTTAACCCATCTAATATCCACATCTTTAGATGTGCCATAATAAACGGTTTACTTTTGTCTTATCAATAGTATCATTATACAAGTCTTCAGACGCTAGCTCAAACGGTGGGGAGTGGAGGCTTGAGGTTGTGGGTTACCCCCATGGTCTTGGGTTCTAATCTCTCCTTGGATTTTTCTGGTGGGAATGGAGTTTGAGTTGTCGTAACCACCTGAGGGGGATTAGTCTCGCTCTAGCTCACACAGGTACCCAAGAAACAGGTTGCTGGTCGCTGGGCTAGGTCATGGGGATACCTCCTCGAATACAAAAAAAAAAGTATCATTATACAACATGCATAACACACCTTTCCTCATAGAGAATAGCACTCCCAAAAATGACATCCAAATCCTTATGATGAATTTCAATGCTCCACTCTCATAGTGAATCATGTCAATAATAGATGATTCTCTTATATTTTCATAACTTGTAGCCAAATCACCAAATTGAATACTCCATTTTGGCTCCACTAACCATACAAAGAATCCTTATGATGCTTCATAACAAGTATCATAATGTTAGTTAAAATTAAATACTATTATGTAAATCCTAATAATATGTGTCATAGATTCTAGGTCATAAGTAACTCACACATCTTACATTACCATCATGTCATTTTGTCACTATATGCTCTTACAATTTCTTACATACATTATAAACTATTTGAAATGTGGTTGAAAGTACCACATAAAAGTGGAATTTCCTCTCTCCAATGCGAGGATAAAATAATATGTAATTAAATATAAAACATTGGGATGTAAGGTTGAGACACATTTTCCATTAAATAAGGCTTGCAAAATGACTAGATGCTACTAGTTCTTGTCGAGTGAGTGATACATGGTAACTTGTTTAGGCTATATATATCAATATTGTCTAGATCTATCAATATAGTTGAACCCAATTTAGATTTGTCATGGCATCATAAATTGGGCCACATATGTGATTTTCTTTTATAAATCTTGGTGAATAAACATATAGTGGAAGGAAATTTAATTTGTTTTATTGGATTTGAGTTGTGTCAAAATTTTATGTTTGGTAAGAAAAATATGGTTTGGTTTCCCAATAATGTATTTAGTCCTATGATCGTTAATTATGTCTTTCAATTTTTTTTAATTTATCTTCTGTATTAATTATTATTTTAGATTTACTTTGATACAATTTCTTGAAAATTGAGTTATTTTACAAGCTCAAAGAGCTTAAGGTAGTTTTGGAAACATAGATAGGTTAGAAAATTAATTTATTAAGGGTTGATCATGGTGGAGAGTATTGCTCTTAGGAATTTGAGGCATTTTACAAATACACCAAAATTGTGAAATAAAGGATAACACATTGGAAACAACAATAGAATGGAATGACAAAGATTGAAAATAACTTCTTAGATCGAGCTAGGATTATGTTAGGTAATTTTGGTCTAAGACAAGAGCTTAGACTAGAAGTAGTAAGTACTAAATGTTACTTGAAAAATAGGTCTCCTATTTTGTTGGAGGATATAATACTATGAAATACATGAAATAGAAAAAATACCTATTGTAACACATTTGGAGATATTTGGGCATGCGGCATTTGTTCTTGTTCAGGTAAGGAAAGAAGGTTTAAGTTGTATTTTAAAACAAAGAAGTGTTGTTTTATTGGTTATGTTGAGAACATATAAGGATACAAGCCATCAAATTATAACATAATAAAATTTCTCTAGCCAATTCATGATTTTTACAAAACCTATACTTATATCTTGAAAAAAACAAATAAGAGCAACAAGATACATCCAAAGATAAACGAAAAAACTATGCATTCAAATATGCGTAGAAGGTGACACATATGGTACACATTATAAAGAAGAATAGGATTTATATATAGTAATTTATCTAACACTAGCCATGAGAAGATCTACAAGGAAGTGAAGATCACTTGTTAGGTAAAACAAACCTAATTATATTTGTGTGTTTTCTTTAACATATATTGATAGTGAACGAGGGTTTGTAGAAGTGTCTTTTACTTTTAAAGAGAAGATTTTTTGGAGGAATTCTATGAGATAATATAGTTAGCATTAAAGTTGAATAAGTTTGGGGCTTGTTATATTTTCCTAATAGAAGAAAATCCATTGATTTAAATAGATATTTAATAAAAAGTTTAGGGTAAATACATAACTTCAGTAGTGTAAAAACCTTTTGATGACTACAGGTTATTCCTAGGTCTAGGGAATAGACTTTGGTGAGATATTCTCTCCTATACGTAAGTTAAATTCCATTAAAATATTATCTATAGCTACATCATATAATTTAGAAATAAACAAAATTAATGTTGTACTTTGTTCTTTCATGGTGATTTATAGGAGAAAATATAAATGAGATAACCCAAAGAATTTTCAAAGTAAGAGGTAAAGAGAATCTAGTTTGTAAGATGAATATATCTCTATATAGATGAAGGTATTCACTACATATTTGGAACCAAAATAATGATTCATATGCATTAGAATTTATCTTCACAATAAGTACTTTTAGTCATTTCATTTACTATAAATAGGTGAATGCTCATTTTTTATATGTTGATGATATGTTTGTTATTGACTGTAACATAAGAAATAATGAACCATATGTTATGTAGGAAGATGGCTCACAAAATCAAATGTGGATATGAGGGGGATATCCTATATTACATTAGGAACACACCCAAAGGCTTCACCCTCAAACCCAAATGAGATTAGAAAAGCCAAAAATAATGAAGGGATGTTAATGCTAAATCTAGATTTGAAAATGGAGTATTGGGGATTGAGTTCATTTTATGTTAAGATGTATATGATATGTAAAATGATATACAAGACTATGCAAGGAATTGATGCTATGACTAAGGAAATGACTGCTAACAATCTGTAATATTAGATTTGATGCATAAAAGTAATGCACAATGAAAAGAAGGAGAATGAACTCACCTTGAAGCAAGGAGAGGAGGAACAAACTTCAAATTTGGAAATGACTGTCACAGAACTGTCAGAATCTAGAACTATTCTGGATCTTGAACCCTAACACTTGTATCTTTTGATTGTGAAATTTGTAGATCCCTGAAACTATGGTGACTCAATTTAGCCTTGTCCAATATATCTTTCCTTATCCCAGAGACTCAAAACCTGACAAATTCTATAAAGGATTAGCCACTGGTTCTTTATCTCTGAAATTCTAGATCTGAAACTCCGAAAACCTGTTCCTACACATAAGGAGGGGAAAAAGGTTATGGAAAGGGGCTTGCCATGGTCAAGTCCCTGTATAGGAATCAACCTTGAAATGAAATGAAAATTTCATAAGGAAAGTAATATAAACAAGATAAATGTCAGATTTACCTTGCATGAAAGACCCTCATGGATGGATGTAGAAATTGATCAACTCCACAAGGATTCTTGTATTTTTGAATATGTTGTAGAATCAAGGATTCCTTCACAAATTCAACGGATCTACACTTTCCAAATCCTAGATCTTCAATGAGTATATCCTTGAAATATTAAATGGAAAATAGGAATCAATCCTCTTGCTTGCTTGAGAATTCCTCTACTTGGCCACCACGGGATAGAAATTTGCATCAATTAGAGAAGATGACCTTTTCTTTAATGGAAGCAGACTTGGAGACATGGAGACTTGGAGACCTTCAATTGGATACTTTCCTTCAAATCTTGAATCCACCACTTCAATTGCACAATTTGAATGCTTGACTGCTTGCACTTGAAAGATATGCTTTCTCTTGAACTAGAGATCATGTAGGTATATCAAAATGAGAGGAGAAGACCCCCTTTTATACTCATTTCAAGATTCAATATTGTATGGCTGACCACAAATAAAGGTCAGGAAGAAAAACCTCTACATTGGGCTTGGAGCCCACTTAATCACAATGCCCCATGACAAGATTGACTTGGTTTGACCTAGTCCTATCATTGCTAGATTCAATCTAGGTCTTGGAAGGTGTGAAAAGTTTTGGGGAAGAAAATGAAAGATGTGGTAAATCAAGCATAAAGACATTGGGATATTGAAATCGCTAAAATAGGGTCTAATAGGTCCTAAAAGAAATCCAATTATCGGTGCTAAATTTTAATGATGATACATTTAGCCCCCACTTTAGCGAGAGTATGAGAAAAACTCATGCTCATAGTTAAGTAGATAAAATGCATAAGATACTCTTATTAAGGTTAAAGAGATAAATAAACATCAAGCCATCAAAGTGACTTAAGTCCGCATAAAAAACAAAACCAAAATGAGAGAGAGAGAGAGGCATTAGTATTCACAAGGAAAAACATGATCTACACCATCAGTTTTTACTACATCGATAGACAGGGCACAACACTACCCAACGCCAAGGTTACCCGACAAACACTGTTCAATATTATCCGATGACAAAAAGGTAAATGGAACCCGACGAGTAACACAATGCAACCCGATCAAACAAAAAAGAGAGGAACTCGAAAAACAAAGGGAACCTGATGAACAGTTTAACAAAGGAACGCTGACAAACTTTCGGTTCAACCTGACGACCAAGAATCGACAGTCAGTTACATCCCGCAAAAAGTGGATATGACTTTCCACGTCAGATAAATCACTGAAGTTGTATGTATAGCTTCTTGATTTGTTTTATATTCATTATGTGCAGAGGAAGCAATGTAATTAATATTGTTTTAATTAGTTTTATTGTTTTAAAACATGCAAAACTAAAGATCAAGGTCAAGTTGTAAACCTTGGATCTAAGAGTTAACTTTGAAAAGCGTGATTCTAGAATAGGTCAAACACTCTATAAATAGATGCTCAGTCTATTGTAAATAGTTATTGTTCGATGATGATAGTAGCCACTGAGAGCATCTAGAGACCAAACAAGAGAATTCATGCAGAAGGACAAAAAAGAATAAAATCAGTTTCAAGAACAAGAACACAGGCTACCAACGAGAAGAGAAAAGGTATTCATCAGTCACTTAAGGTGATATTATTATTATGAGAGGTTTAATGGATCTATAATCAGAAATTGCAGATTGCATACAGTCAGGTCAACATTTGTACTCATTCTAACAAGTGTAGTACACATAATAAATCCTTTCAAGAAAGGTGAACTTAAGAGTCTTATTGCAAAATATCTCAACCGAGTGCACACTTAAATCAGTGTTGCTAAAGCTCTTAACAGAGTAGATATTAACCGGTCTCCACCTTAATACTCCTAACAGGGTAGATCATCAGAAGTGATCAATTGTAATCCTTTATCGGCTCCCTTCCATTCTGCAGATAGTGAAGTTTTGTGGGTGTCATCCCCACCGTAGTTTTTACTTCCTAACAGGAGTTTTCTGCGATATCATATCTTGTGTTGTGTGTTTATTACTTTCATGAATGTTTCTATGATTGTTGCAAACTATTAAAGTTTATGAATGAACAATACATGCATAAGAAAGAACAATAGTAATGGTCGATAATACAGTAATGAATGACTACTAATGATGAATGGTGAAAAGTGTTAAAAGTTTTAGAGGTACTGATTCACCCCTCCCCTCTTAGTACTACTTCTATTAATTCCAACAAGAGAGAGAGAGAGAGAGAGAGAGAGAGAGAGAGAGAGAGAGAGAGAGAGAGAGAGAGAGAGAGAGAGAGAGAGAGAGAGAGATTNGAGAGAGAGAGAGAGAGAGAGAGAGAGAGAGAGAGAGAGAGAGAGAGAGAGAGATATTTTGTCTCATTGTAAACCACACAAAGAAAGTGCTACAAAATATGGAATCAAATAGTCTAGAAAATTGTATTATGCTAGTTTAATCCATCACCAAGGATCATTCCTTAAAGGAAATTTCTTCCAATAATTGATCCAACAACATAATGATCAGTCCTAAGGGAAGGTAAACTTCCTTAGGGATCAAATAAGGGTGGTCAATTAGAGGACCAAATGTGTACGGTCAGTCTAGGACCAAATGAACAATAGGGACCAGTCTAAGGATCCACTAAAAAATAGCATTGAATCACTGTGTGTGTGTGCAAAATGTGAAGATGAGTGTATGCCCCCACATTAAAGTTATTTCAAATGCCTTAACAAGATAAATTGCTTTAACAAAGCGTACATGCATCCAAAAGAAACGTTTCCACTATGAAATTCCCTCAAGAAAGAAAAAATCAAGGGAAATGAGCACATGACAAAGAGAGCATGAAAGAGCTCTACCAACTCTGGGGTTAGTAGGTCATTTTATGACTCATATATTTTAGAATTATGTCAAAATAAACTGTCATCATCTCCCAATTTAAGTAGAACTACAAACACAATGGAAGAAAAGAACATAAGAGTTAAGAAGGAGAGTCTTTTTGGGCTGACATTATGAAGACCAAAAAGAATAGGTAGCTACCATTTTACATCATCCCAAGTAGAAAACACAAAGGCACATGTAAAAACAGTGGCATAGGCACAACATAACATGTAACAACATATAAAAGAAGATAGATACAAATAGAAGAATGTGTACGACATTGCGATTCCTTTATAACCTTGCACCAATGGAGAAACACAGGTCGTTTAAAGAAATATAAACTATCAAAGTCCCATAATGAGTTGTAATCACAGATCTGAGACTCGAAGGTTGTGAAATGACTTCCTGCCAAATTTCAGTCAAAATTGGTAGGAACACAATGGGAAGTCGATGTGTTACTAGGTACAGAACAAGAAGTTGATATGTTCCGAACACTTTCAGATGAAATTTTCATAGAATTTCAAATTGTTCTTGTATTGCCCAAAAAAGTTTTGACAACTTCATAACCTATTCCTGCAAACATAAAAATAGGAAGAAAGGTTGGGGAAAGGGGTTTTCCTTGGTCAAACCCCTGTTTAGGAATCAACCTTGAAATTGAATCAAAATTGTATAATGAAAGATGAAATAGAAGCTAGATTTGAAACATGAATCACATGTTATACCTTGATGGCACAATTATTCTTTGGATGTGATCACAAGTGTTGATGCAATATCTTGAACTCCAAAAAAACCCAATAGGAAATCATGAGATCAAAGTATTTAATGATGGATGTTGTAGTTGGCCACAATGCTTAATGAAGAAGGAGCTTGATTGAAGAAGAGATCTTGAGTTCCAATTTGCTTGATTGCTCATGAATGCTTGAAAATTTGATATGGAATTATAGAATTTGATAATGGATTCTATAATGGAGAGAAATAGGGGGTTTGTATACTAAATCCATCATTTTGAGGACTAAAACTCAGGCAGGCCGACTACATAAACTTTTCTCTCATAAAAACCTTGAGACGGGACCCTGCCCTAAATTTGGGCTCAAAGCCATAGGACCAGATCATCATTGGTGATGTGTTCCACCCTAATCATTCCAAAATTTGGTTTGGGGTCCCGATTGGTTAGTAAATGAAAGATAAGTATTGATCGCTCATTATGATGTCTTGAAAGTATTTCGAGGCCATAAAAAGTCAAATAGGGCCTAGGAGATGAAATGAGATTTGTGATCGGAGGCAAAAAAGAGGAGCACACTTAGAAATAAGGTCCAACCTTGAGTTTTGAGGAAATTGAGTCAATATAAGACCTAAAAAATTTAATTTGAAGGTCCAATAAGCATCAGGAGAATGTGAAATCAATATGGGAAACCATACATACTAAAATAGGGCTAAAATGAACACCTAATTATGGGTTTTTACTTTTTAGGATGATACACATAGTTAGAAGCACTAGAAGATACAAGTTTCAAATTAAGGTAGATCAACATGAAGGGAAATGAACACAACCACCATATTCATGTGTATATTAAGTAATAACTACAACACTCATACTAAAGAGATTCCATGACAATAAAATTAAGAGCCATCATACTTTAGTGAAATGAAAATAAGACATCAAAATAACATATATTTGAAGAACCAATAAGAAAACTATCTATAAATGTTACAAAACTAGCTTCCAAACTTTTGTGATGAAAAGTTCACTAGATTTAAATAGATTTACAATTAGAAAATTTGATGAATTTTTACATTAAATTGGTTAGAAAATCATTTAAGTCAAGTTTACAATTGTAAAATGAAAGCCACAAATCCTAGTGTAATAAAGGCTCAAGTTTAATTTGTAAGGCCCATTTTAATTTTATGCTTGAAATTAATAAATGAATGAGATTTT
Source organism: Thuja plicata (assembly GCA_018584345.1). Lineage (NCBI taxonomy): Eukaryota > Viridiplantae > Streptophyta > Pinopsida > Cupressales > Cupressaceae > Thuja > Thuja plicata. The sequence continues at coordinate 4,370,549 of MU227547.1, forward strand.
ATATCACTTAGATAGGTTCCATCGCAACTAACAAATTCTTAATTTATATTCAATTACAAAATGAAAGTCACAAATTTTAAGATAATAGATACTTAATTTGAAGTGGTAAGCCTATTTTTTTTAATTTTGTGTAGCAATAATATCCTTTAAATAGTCATATTTAATCCATTGGTTGCAATAATATCCTTTAAATAGGTTCCATCTCAACTAACAACTTCTGAACTTATGCTCTTATATAGGTCTTTATTGAATGTCACTTTCCCCAATTTTAATAGACTCTATATTTGATGTTCAAATTTATATTCCCCATGCAAAAAACTTGGATTCGTCTTTGTATTAAATGCTAGTGACAATAAATTTGATGATATAATTACTTAGATTAAATCTTCAATGAAGCAATAATATCATGTATGACTATGTCCTATTTAGTTTTCATAATATTTCATCATCAAGTTTTTTTTCCAAAATACTTTTCATGTCTTCATGTATAGTAAGTCTTTGAATAAGGCATCCTCAAGTTGTCTAGTCCAAGCCATAAAAGTCAAATAATCTTGGATGCACACAAAATAGAGCATCAACTTCCTTTCTAAAAAAGTTAAAATATTAGTATTCAATGAATTTGAATTTCATAGAGTAGTAAGGTTTAACAAATGTGCACATAAGACAAAATGAACTAATATTAAGAACACCAACCTTCCTATAATAATAGTAAGTTCTATATAAAAATAACATATTTTCTTAAAACATTAAATTCAATTATAAGTATTCTTTGTGTACACACTTTTCTATTTGTATAATAACAATTCATATCCAAAATTATAATATAACAAATCCAATATAATACTCAACATCTAATATTCATAATTCAACATAAAATTCTACATTACCAAATTTTTAGTCCATATAAAAAATATCTAACAATCACAACTCAACATAAAATTATTCGTTACCAAATTTTTAGTCCATATCTAACTCATGATACATTCCCTTGTATACTATATAATCATCGACTACTTATTCCACATTATCATATATTGATAGTATATCCAGACTTATTATTTTAAATCTCCATGCCTAACTCATTTGTTGAAACTATACATTATTTTTTAATTTCTTAAAGTTATTTCGTTAGAATAAAAGCACAAAATGTGAAATTTCATTCCAAAAGCGCAAATAGTCATAAAACTCTCCTAAATGTGAATTTTAATTCAAAATTCATGACAAAAGAAGGGTAAATGGTCATAAAACTCTACCAAATGTATAAGAAATGTCAAACTTTATCTCTACAAATTTCATTTCGTTAAGTTGCTTATCTAAGCCGACAGAATCTTTCAATATATAAGGTATGAGATATTTAAATCAAATATTTAACTAAAACGTGTTCTAACATAATTACAATGATCATCCATCTAATATTGCAAGACATGGGGAATTAGTATGTTAACGGTTTTGACCAATCAAACCTAATGCATTTCGTATACTTAATATTTATGTGAGCTTACTTAATCCTCAATGCAAGTTAATTAACCAAACCCCGTTTTGTTTAATACCCCCTTGACAATGTCAAATCATTAAAAATTCTCTTCCCTAAGATATAGATAAGGTGAAGGGGGTAGCCCATCCATTGGGTTACAACTAATGAAATGAGGACACGTGGCTGACTTGTATATATGCAATGGGTATAAATGGCTATTAGTTCAACATAATAGGCATTGAAGACTTGTTCAAATAGTATTCAATTTTTGTTTTTTTAAACGAGGAATCAAATTTGGTATCATTTAGGTGTTTACATTATGGTATGGTTATTATTAGTTCCTGTCATATGTCATAGGCAGGTAACTATTGCAATCATTTAGTTTTGAAATCAATTAATTTAACCAATCAGATTTCAAGATTTTTTAAGTCTATTTATGTTTTGTAAAGTTTGATAATTTCAACATATTTAAAAAATTTAAATAATGTTTTTTATTTATAATTCTATTGGCTGTGAACAAAAAAGGCAATAAGAAAATTCACATTTTAAAAGTTTAATTAAAAGAAAATTTAAAAAGCACATGGCAGTATTTATTGGAGCATCAAAGAACATGTCATGTCATTTGTACTAAATGTACATTGTAAATGTATTATTATTATTGGAGCTATCAATATTTGTATCTTTTTGAAATTAAATTATATAATATAATATAATGATATACCTTATATTCAACTACTTTTAGCATTTAAGATTTTAAAATTCTTAAATATCTTTTGTACTTAATTATAATTTTTAAAAACAATTAATTTTAATTGTTTATTTTAAAAAAATTAAATTTTTAATTCTTTATGCTTAGAATAAATGTTTAATATGATTTATAAAATAATTTTTTTTTATCATTTTTTTTTGTCTTATTTACTATTTTGCTATGTTATATTATTAAAATAATAAATATAAGATATTAATAGTTAAATATATATTTATATTTTTAATAATAATTTATTTCTTTTGTTCTATTTACTATTTTGTTATGTTATATTATTAAAATAATAAATA
>MU227547.1:4373128-4388609 GCA_018584345.1 Thuja plicata
CATTAAATAATACTATTTTTCCTAAAGTATACATATGAAAATTTGAAGTTACAAAATCATCAAAATTATTATTTATGATTTCCCCATAACTTCTTTCATAAGTTACAATTAATTACGAAGATAATGAGCTTCAACATACTATTCAAATATTCAATTTATATTGTTTTCTTTTGGTGCCAAAATATGTCTTATTATTTCTACATGATTAGTGTCACACAATTTGTCCACACTACCTTACACACATTCTCATTTCACCATATCTTACCCCTAAAACATTACACAATAGGCAGAACTTTGACGCTTGCGTCTCTTGTCTTAAATTTGTTTGAATTAGAATCTAATGTTAAGAGTATTAAAAAATAATTAACATTAGATGAATTTTATGAGTTTTAAAGTGCTATAATGAAGTTTTTAGTTGTTCTATATAGAAATAAGGATCATATCAATTTGAATTGTGTCATGAGATCATGCAACTAGCATATCAAAAGAATAAAATTTTAGGATCAAAAGTTTTAAAGAGGAAGTTCTTGATTTCTTAGTAAGGAATTAGGGCATGTTGTACAAGCAACAACAAATCATCCCCATCAAGTATCCATGTTGAAATCGAGAAAATGCTTTGGAAATAATTGAAAATCTATGGTGGTAGATTAAGAACATAAAGGAAAGGATTGTATAAATTTATAAATTTTGATTAGGTGGAGCAATTGGATGATTTATCTCATCATTAACACTATTACTATATATGAAATTATTATCCACGAGTTCATGTATCTTATGCCTTCGAAATACACATTTGTGTGTTGTCAATTAACTATGATTATGAAAAGTGTTCTCATCATATCCCTAAGGGATATCTCTAGACAAATCCAATAGATAGATGTGAGGGTAATCAAATTAGCACTCAATTTTCTAGTAGTTTGAGGATTAAAACAAGGAAAATTATTATTAGTTGTAGTCACATGATTATAATTTGTCTTGGTTTCACTCTTGTTGTTATCTTTTTGGAAAGTAGCTTATCTTTGGGAACTTGGAAGTGTAAGCATGAGAGATTTATGGTAAGAAATACATCTCAAACCTTTAGAGAAAAGTATATTGAGCTCAAACATTTTTGACATTCACAAGAGCACAAGGGTTCATGAAAGAAACACAATTAATTTATAAATCTTGAATTAGATATAATAAGCCTTTAACAAAATTAATTTGTAATTCATCACTAGAAAGGAGGCAATTCATTTAAACATAACAAGAATTGAAATCAAATGACATAATCATTGATTCATTCAATTGGAACCTTGGACACACTCAAAGAAAGTAGAAATAGTGAGTTCTCAAACCACATTTAGTTGAAAGTTATTTAAGAAAGTTGTAGCTAGTTTATTGAGATATTGGATAGAGTTAAGATCCAAATAATAGAACTATTGGAGGAATAACATAGGAAAAATAATGTTTCATTAATGGATTGCAAATATGTCTAATTCAAAGTTAGGTCCCACAAAAATAATGTGGCTCTTAAATGGGTCAAAATATAATATGCAAGAGAAATGTGATATGTTCGAGAATGACACCATTACTAATAATTGATTTGAAATCGCAAGTCACAGGGAAGGATAATTAAGGTCTTAGGCATTAACTTCATGGATTAAAGGAGATTGGGGATGTAATAAAGTTAGTAGCATATTTGGCACGATATGTAACATCCTTAAGAATATTCAAATCCAATTTGTAGACCGCAAAATGACCTAGAAAACCAATTTTGAAGAATTTACTCCTTTTTTCCCGCATTTGAAATATACCACTCATATAGGAATTTATCATTAGAAATTTCAACTATAATTAATAGTTGTCAAATCTTATATTCAAAGGATACAAGTGCAAAGAGGTTATTTTCACATAAAATAATGTAATAATTTACTACACAAATCAATGTGCATGAACATAATTATAGGATACCAATTATTGTAATAATAGAAAGTACTTGTCTATATATAAAACCATTATATGTGAGGTGCTTATATCTATAAAATCGTGTATATTTATGGGAGATATATATAGTTGTGCTAGTTAAGTCCATATTCTATATGTGTTTTAGGTGAGAAAAGGAAGGGCAAGGACGAAGTTTCAATTTCCCCGTTTCCATTTGAGAAAGGGCAACAATGTGTATGAAATTTATTATATCTAATATTGATAAAAGTTTCGATATTGTGTGAAATCATATGTTGTATATTGTTTAGTAGTTGTTATTTGGACATACTTTATTATGTAGGTTTGAACAGTGCATCTCCATGATAGAATCAAATATTAGGTCTTTGAATATGAAATGTTGGGAAATGGAACCTTAGCCTATAAATGTGAACTAGGAACTGGTTCACTCACCATTTCCAATTAGAGATCACTTTATTAGAAGAAATAGATAGAAAAATCTGACTTCAATCCTAAGTAGAGTTGGATGTTGTGTATGATTATTTTCTCTTTTTGTGTTTGATATGATTGGATCTAATTTGATATGAAAATGCAAGATTTTAAGTAAAATGTGTTGAATGTGTAGGACAAATGAGAAGGGGGGGTGAATCAGTTGTCAATAAATCTTATAAAAATTAATCCTTTAATCAATTCCACTAAACTTACTTTAATCCTTAATCACGGAAAGATGTAAACATGAAAGAGCATAGAACCATCATACACAAGCAAAATCAGATTTATGTCAAAAACCTTGGTAAGGGGAAAACCACATAGAAAATTAATTCTCAAATATATGAACACATGTTAGGGTGATATCGGTTAAGGTGATTTTTTTTAAAGAAAAAGTGGGTAAGCGACTATAAATATTATATACAATATTAAACTGGTTCGAGAGCTCAACTAGGAAAGAGCCAGAAGAAAACTCAAAATCCTTTCTCATTACAAACAATCTAGATGTTATGCACATTACAAATCTAACAAAATCTAGTTACTTAGGGCTTAGTTAGGAAAATTTCCCACCATAGAATTCACAAGCCACAAAAAGGTATTACATTTACAAAATATTGTTCGAGTCCAAACCACGAGACCCCCGTATGCACAAGCCAAAAATTTGAACTGGTTATCTACTTTCAGTACCAACAGTCCAGCTAAGAACTGAGTCCTTATTCTTCCATCTCAACATGTTCAGTAGGCAGAGGAACCAGTTGAGATTGGAATGACCACCCTATACACCAACCACTTGCACGTTCATCTAGAATGGACTTCTCCCAGCCACTCCCCTTAATGTTCTGCATATTCGCAAGCTCAGACTGAGATTGAGGCGACCAACCCGTAGTCACACCACTATATCACTCTGCAGGAGGAGAAGCCTCCCAGCCACTCCCCTAAGCATCATACAAATTTAGTTCAGAGCCCACATTAGATGCGGGCGCGACCTCCCATTCACACCCTTGATCAGACTATTCATATGGAACCCAACCCGAGCTACAATAATATTCCTTCTTTGGTGAAATCAAGGTGTCCCGATGCTCCTTCCAGTCCCTTCAGTTTTTTTCTCGAAGAGGTTGCGTTCCAATTTGAAGGAAGAGAGAGAAGAGTGAGTTGTGAGAGAACATGAGTCTTAGGCATACCCAATAAATCTAGCAAAGCATGAATAGTAAACTTTATTTTTTCTTCTAACTGCGGGCTAAGTGTAGGAACAATTTCTTGGAGTACATTTCTCATATACTTGGCATTCTGTTTCTCAATTGACCATTTTACTCCATTATAGGAAACCCAAAAAATCATGTCTATGCATTAATTGGTGTCTAGAGAACAAACCCCTAACAAGCACATGACCATTCTAGATATCATAGTGTTGCATGGTATGCTTAAGCTTATTCCCCACCCAGAAATATTTTTGAACAAATTTAAAAGCCATAATTTCAAGCGAGTGTGGAGATTGTAACAGATCCATATCGTTTGATAGAAAGACTGAGATTATCTGAGAAGGAAATAAGAACTTCTTAGACTTTGGTGCAAAGTTTTCATACCCAATTACCTGTTTAATTGCTCGCCGAATAGAAGAAGAGTGGGTAACAAACATTTCATCCATCACATAATCTGCGATATGAATTGGAAAGACTTCTTCATTCACATTAGGAGAGATCCAAATGCAATAATTTTTGGGCAGCATTTCACTATGGTAGGTAGAGCACGAGTCACAGCAAACACAAATTTTTGCAATGACCGCCATCTTTGAAAATTGTTACCACTATGTGCAGTGAACATGGCATAAATAGGGTAATCAAAGTACTTTGGTGATGCCACAGAGTGTGTTAGATTCATATGCATTCATTTCAGTTAGCTGCGTGTTGTGAAAATTTCCTCTTGAAAATTGTAACGCATGTAATCTGCAAATAGCCATGTGAAGTTGGAGAATCATATATCCCACTTGGGGCATAGACACAAGCGAAAACTAGCACGCCTCCCTTCGGCTATATGAAGGATACTCAACTAAGTATGTAATCTTAACTCATTGAAATTTATTTGTACAAAGGCATACTGACTTGTAATGAATGTTCACATGCCGCAACCCATTCAATCTGCTTCAATTACTTTTTGGAGATCAAGATATTCTACAATAAAATTAATCAGTTTTAATTCCGACGCTACAATCCCATCACAACCCAAATTTGACAGTAGATATGCAACTTTATTTCTTTCATGAAGAGTGTGCGAAAGATATACTTCATGACACTTATCTAACAAGCTCCAGATTTGGGTGAAAATGTAATTGAGCTTCCATGAGTGTGATTGTCATTTAATGAAAGTATTTATAATGACCAAAGAATCCCCTTCCACATATAATCAATTATAACCTCCATGCTTTGCTAGAATTAAACCAACAAATAAGGCATTAGCTTCTGCAAGATTGTTTGTTCCTGCAGGTAGGGTAGAAGTTGTAAGTGCAAGGACATTACCCTGAAAATATCGAATACATGCTCCCAAACCCAACATGCTCAGGTTTCCATGGGAAGCCCCATCAAAGTTAAGCTACATAATACCCAATGTGGGGGGATACCAGTGAACTGTTGATCAATCCATCTTAGATGAACCATGTTTCTCTATAGCACACCCTATTGGCACAATTATTCTTTTCCATTCTTGAATGAAATGTCCATCCCAAGACATGGTGACTGGGTTAAAATTGCATTTATTCAAACTAGCATTAACCACTTCTGATATTGATTTCTCAATGCCTTCTAAAACCACTTCAATAAGAGATGTAATCTTCCTGAATATTCATTTATTTCTTTCCCACCAAATGGCCCAAACTACTAAAGCTTGAGCACAATTCCAAATGTTCATGAATAATGAGTTGACATGTAATATCAGCTAGGATTGGAAGAGATCCTAAATACTATTCAGGAGAGGAGTGCTATATTGTAATTTTCTTAGGACAAATGAACAACGTTCTTGTGCTCCAAATAAATTCTCACTACCAAAAGATCACTTCCAAAGAGCTCACTTCCCAATGAGAGAAGGCTCACTACCAAAGAGATCATTACTCAGATGAAGAAGGATTTAACAAAATATATCCATTGCTAATGCACAACCGCAACATAACTAAATAATTTGTAGATTCTTTCAGCTCACTACTTCTGTTAGCTACAACATGAAAGTTCCACACTACTCTATACCACACTTCACACTACATACATTCAGGGAAACATATCCTCTTTCATACATCCTCATTGCATACACACATACTTGCACAAAACTTGCACAAGTATACACATATTCCACACACTTTCCTCAATAGTTCATCATCCATTTATACTACCCTTGTATTTTCAGAGTCTCGCACTATCGACTAGGTAAGTAACTGAACACAACTTGAATTAGGTCAGCACTAAACATTCCTGTGATGGAAAGGAATTAGAAATGGACCACAACATGACTTATCTATGACCAAAAATAACATCATACATGTTACATTATATCTTTTATTCATTGACACAATATATTGAAGTGTAAACACTCAAGGTCAACCAAACCTAGAGACATAAGAACACCATCAAACTTTGAAACCATGTCTCCAAAACTAAAAATCTCATGCCAACTATAATGAATGAAGTGAAGGACATTAAAATATTAGTTCTAGAACTACGCTATCAGAGACCATTAAGAAGAGAAATGTGAAGCATGCATTTCATGAAGGAAACACTCTCAGTCATAGTCATACTCAGACAAATACCAATTCTACTAAACTACGATCTGAAGCATAAAAACCCAAATCCAATAAATTCAAACACTATCCACAAATATGCCAAATCCTATTAGTAGATTTGAAACATGAATAATATGAAGATAAACATTCTCAGCACCACTGCACTGGAAATAGTCACCAATAATAGAAATAACATGTTAACATCAATGAAAACCATTTTGACTCATCAATCATCCAAACTTACTTAGCCAACAACTCATTATGCAACAATCATCCCCTTTTTCATTGATGGAAACACATCAAAATCAACAATAAAATTATTCCCTCAAGGATATAATCAATTGAATTTTAAACACCTGAGCTCAGCCAAACCTAGAATAAGAACACCATCAAAATTTGAAACCATGTCTCCAAAACTAAATATCATGTGCCAACTAAAATGAGAGAAGTGAAGGACATTAAAATATTAGTTCCAAAAGCACACTATCAAAAACCATTACGCAGAAAAATACAGACTAGTCTTTTCACGCAGGAAACATTTTTTATCACAGTCATACTCAGACAAATACCAATTCTATTATATTGCAATCCGAAATGCAAAAACTTGAATCCAATGCTTTCAAACACTATCCAACAATATGTCAAATCCTCATCAGTATATTTGCAACATGAAGAATATGCAAAGCAACATTCTGAACACCACTGCACATGAAACAATCACCAACAACAACAACAACATCATCATCATCATCATCATATTGACATCAATAAAAACCATACTGACTCATCAATCATCCAAAATTACTTAGTCAACAACTCATTCTTCTCAATTTTGGAACATGCATCCCCTTTTTCATTGAAGGAAACACATCAACGATAGAAACAATAAAATTATTCCCTTATATACCAAACTCTCCCCCTTTAACATCAATGAAAAATGCCAAAAACAAAACTCACTTACTCATTATAATCAACTCCCCCTAAGATCTATAGATCAAATCAAAACTTTACTTAGCTCCCTCTAAGAGGTAGCCACCAATTTTAGTCCAGATTCAAGAATATGCCTGAAGTTCACTAGACTAATGCACATCCATATGCATTTATCTCTAATAAGGAGGGGAAATCACCTCCAACCTCTCCCAAAGATACTCAAAAGTATCTTTAGAGAGTTCCTTTGCAAAAGTATTAGCAAATTTTCTCCTTTTTAGGTACATAATCAAGCTTTACCTCATTCTCCAAAACCTTTTCCCCTAGAAAGTGGTACCAGATTGATATATGTTTTTTCCTTAAATTCAATACTAGATTATTTGAAATATTATTGCACTGGTATTGTCACATAAGAAAGAAATGAGCTTATCAAATACTATTTCAATATCTTTTTAAGTTTGTTTCATCCATAGTATCTGTGTACAACATGATACAACAACAATATATTTACCTTTAGCAGTAGATAAGGATACTCAATCTTATTTCTTTGTTGACCAAGAAACTAATTGAGGTCCAAGAAAGAATGCACCTTCACTAGTAATTTTCCTGTCATCCACACATCTAGCCCAATCAACATCAATACAAGCCATCAAAGTGAAGCCTGATTTTCTGGGATACCACAATCTATATTATTTTGTTTCTTTTAAATATCTAAAAAATGTTTCCAAAGGGGCAACATGTGTTTCTCTTGGATCCTGTTGAAATCTAGCTACAAGAAAAACAACATGCATAATATTTGGTCTAGTAGTAGTCGTGTATAAAAATATGTCAATCATTGATTTGTATTTACTCTCATCAACCTTAGGAGATTCAACATCTTTTTATCAACTTATAGCTAGTAACCATAGGAGTAAATACAAAAACTGGACAAGGATAAGGATTCCAAAGAGATTAAGGAGGTTATTGGCCTAGGCTCACGCACTAGAGCTAGCACAAAGAAGAACAGCCCTAAAGAGGACAAAGACATTGCGAAGCTAAATAATACGGTCAGCAACATGTAGATTATGGTCATCGAAGTGGAGGAACTTGTGCAGGGAATGTATCTTTCCTTTTTGTTGTCCCTTAGGGGTTTTTTTGCTGTCCCTATTTTTATTGATGTTTCTATGGGACTTTTTTGGATCGATAGTTTTTTTTTTGTTTCCTTTCCTTTTTGGGTGCGTTGGCACAGTTGTATATGCTCTATGTTGAATATCTATTTTAAACTCTTTATGGGTTTCAGGTCCTTATAAAACCTGATGAACTTTTAAACTTTTGTAAAGGTTTTGGGTCCTTGTAAAACCTGTTTTTACTTAATATATAACCATAGGAGTGCATACTGGTTTAGTATTTTCCATCCCACTTTCTCAACATTTCTTTGATATACTTTGATTGTAAAATAAGATACCTTCCCTTTTCTAATTAACTTGTAAGCCAAGAAAGAAATTAATTTCCCCAATCATCAACATTTCAAACTATTTTTTATATCTCATTAGAAAACTTGTTACACATACCATTGTTTCCTCCAAATATTATATTATCCACATAAACAGATAAAATCAATATATCATTTGATTCAATCTTAAAGTAGAAATTATTGTTAGCGGTACCTTTTTGAAATCTGTGCTTCAACAAATACCTATTAATCCTTGCATATCAAGATCTAGAAACTTGTTTCAATCCATATAATTCCTTCTTCAACTTGCAAACCATGTATAAATTATCTGATAACTTGAAACCATGTGGTTTCTTGATGTACAATACTTCTTCTTTCAATTCTCCATTAAGAAATGTAGATTTCACATCCATCTGATAAACCCTGATTTCCTTATATTCTACAAAAGCCAAAAACATTCTAATTTCTTCCATTCTTGCCACATGAGCATAAGTCTCCTCAAAATCAATTCCTTCCACATGTGTGTAACCTTTGCATACAAGTCTTTCTTTATTCGTCACTATATGTCCATCTTCATCTAATTTGTTCCAGAGTACCCATTTTGTTCCAATTACATTCTTTTAAGCTAGTCTAGGGACCAATTCCCAAGTCTAATTCATCTTTTCATCCAATTTTGATCATTGCAAGCTTGCTTCACAGTATTCATTTCAATTTATGAAATTAAGCATTAGTTAACTTGTTCTTCAATAACTTTACTTCTGGTCATGAAACCTCTATTTTTATCTACAATAATTTGTTTCTCTAAGTGATTCCTCTTCACATACCTAGGATTTTTAGGAAAAACTACCAGAGCATCTTCTATATCAATTTGTACTTCATTTTCTTTATTCATCTTCTCTTCCTCTTTTTTGTTTGACTCATCTGATTCATATCTAGCTTATATTTATGTGATCTTTGGAATATCTTCATCCACCTTAACATTTGTGCTTTCAACTATCCTTCTCAACATTTTATTGTAACATTCGTAAGCTTTTTTTTAGTAGAGTAGCCTAGAAATATTCCTTCATCAGCTCTAGTATCAAACTTTCCAATATTTTCTTCATCTTATCTGATATAACATTTACTTCCAAATAATTTTAAATACTTGATAGAAGGGGCTCTTCCATACCATAAGTCATATGATGTCTTTTTTAGGTTTCTTCTAATATAAAATTTGTTAAGTGTGTATACTATAGTTTATATTGCCTCTTTCTAGCATACTTCTACTAAGTTTTCTTCCTTTATCATTGTTCTAACATCATCCTACATTTTTTTGTTCACTCTCTCAACTACACCATTCTATTGCAATGTTCTAGAACAGAAAAATGTCTCTTAATCCCTTGATTCTAAAAAAAATGTTAAATTCTTCAAAAGTAAATTCTCCTCCTCTGTTAGACCTTAATCATTTTATTCTTCTATATATCTAATTTTCAACCATAGCCTTGAATATCTTTATCTTTTCTAAAGCTTTCAATTTTTTCTCTCAAGAAAGTAACCCATGTCATGCTAGAATAATTATCAATTAAGAGCTTAAAGTACCTATCACCTTGTTGAATTTTTATTATGGTTGGAATGCAAAGATTAATGTCCACAAACTCTAACATTCTAGTATAAATTTGTTCCTTAATATTGAAAGTTCTCCTTGTTTATTTCCCAACCTGACATTCTTTGGAAACATTATTAACATGCCTTGTAAGTTTCTAAAAATATCTCACAACTTGTACTGACCTTATCTTTAGAAAATTGTCAAAATTGACATGACACATCCTTTAGTGCCATAGCCAACTCGCATTGATATGAGACATCAAGAAATATATAGTAGTAATCTTCAACTGATAAACATTACCATTTGTCATTTTTCCAGTAGAAATTAAAAAGTCTAGATCATTTTCTAATTTTGTATCCATAATCTTGAAAAAACCAGATTATGTCCATTTCCACACATCTGTCTAATGCTCAAAAGATTAAGGTTCAAGCCTTTAACATAGTAAACATTGTCAGTGTTATGCTTTCCATCAAAATTGATAGAGCCTATTCCAACTATCTTAATAGGTTGATCATCTCCAAATCTAACAACACCTCCATCATACCTTTCATGCTTTGCAAATTTACTTTTATCGCCAATCATGTGAATAGAGCATCTATTGTCAATAAGTCATTCATCTCTCTCTTCTAACATGAAAATCATAAGCTACAGTATCTATAATGTTAGTAACAAATTCCAGAGATCTCCTTTCAATAATATTTCCAAGGTTATCAAAACAAGGTTTTCTTTTAACAACCAAGAACAAGCATTGATCATCTTCTTCATAATTATATTAATCATCAGAAATACTAGCATATTCTCTGGCATAATAAGTTTTCTTATTAAACTTTCCTTCATTGTCATTTTTCTTTTGATTTGCAATTGTGTCAGGAAACCTAGAAGCATAATGACCTATCTTTCCACAACTAAAACATTTAAATGGTAACTTACCTTTATATTTTTTGGTTCCTTTCTTCATTCTTCTTGCAAATTTTACCTCAATTTTATCAAAATATTCCACATGTGATTCTTCTTCCTTTGTTGGTTTAGTAGCCTTAAATGCAGTTTTTTGTTCTTGCACAAATGGTACCAAATTATCTCATCTAAAAATAAAGTAAAGATCCATACATTTGTTCTCTAGTATACTAATTCAAATTTTGATCCTCCTCTATAGTAGAAAACTTAGAACTATAGGATTTAATAAGGGTTATAGTACCTTTTGCACAACATCTTTTTCTTACAGTTCGCCAACAAGTCCTCTTATCTCTTTCAAAATATTATTTATCTGCTACAGGTAGCTTATTATATTGTTATCTCCTTCCATTTCCAAGCTTTCATACTTAGCCTTAGCATTCTGCAACCTAGCTTGTTTGACTATATCATTTCCTTCATAAGTACTTCTTAACTTTTCCTGAAGATCATGAGCATTTTCTAAAGATACAACTATTATTAATTTAGCTTTAGAAAGAGAATTGAAAATTGCATACATTTCCCTTTCATTATCTTCATATGCTTCAATCTCATCTGAAGTATTCACTCTATTCCTTAGTTTTGCATATTGATTTTGTTAGCACTATTCAAAAGTTTCCATGGTTCTGAGGTTTTACTTTTGGTCTCTGCAAATTATTTTAGGTATCTGGCCTAAAATCTTAATTCATTCATGAAAAGATCTTGCTAAAACCATAAACCCTTGCACATGTTATAAAATGAAGTTACTTTTTGTAACTTAAATCACTTACATCATGTCTTAAATTTGTCATCGGCAAGGCCATATATTTTATTTCCTAAGTCCTAAGCAGGGTTCCATTTTAATTTTTCCTAAGTTTTATTTCCCCAAAATGCTTTATGACTTTTCCTTCTGTCATGCATGTCTATCTTCATCCAACGGTTGTCACTTTTCCTTAAAGTGCAAGATGAGATTCTTTAATGATTAAGGCATCATACCGTTTTGCCACATAGCATTGTTGACATCATCAAATTTTGGATTTCTTAAGGGGCAATAAAGATTGTACAGATATGAGAAGATCCAACGTTAGGCGCATTCCCTTCATCACAAAGATGCAGATCTTTATCTATTGAGGCATTGCGCCTGGTCGCCACATAGAAAGTGGCCGCATCTTAAGAAAAGCTTAAAGTCGATTAGGTCAGAGGAAGATCTATGGTGGGAATTTAAGGCCTCATTCATAAGTTGTGTGAGATCTAACCTTCAAGGCATTGTGCCATCACAACATGTGGAAAGTGGTGGGCCAGGTCTAAAGCTTAAGATAGGGTAACAGGCAAACAACTAAGATTTGATCCAACGGCCAGCGTAAAGACTCAAAGAACAAGATGAAGGTCTTTATTGATCAAGGCATCATGCCTATATGACATCTAATAGTTTGTGACATCATGATCGTAGGGTTGCTAGGGCCATTTAAAGAAGCAGTAAGGTAGTGAAGATCTTACGGTTGGCGTGAAGCCTTAATGTAGAGATGTGTTTGATCTAACCATTGAGGCATTGCGCCTTATGAACATGTGTCCCAAGTGGGTCTGATTAGTGACAAGGTAATTAAGGTAAAGGACTGTCAAGTTGAAAAAGATCTAACGGTCAGCGTGATGCCTTAAAGAAAATATGATAGACAGATAGTCTTCAAGGCATCATGCCTGTGTGCCACATGTCCTTCCAGTTAAGTAAGACCTGGAGTTTGGTGACCAGGGGTAAAGTTAATATGCAGTCAAGTTTTTTAAAATATCTAAGGGTGGGTGTAAAGCCTTAAATTAGAGATGCAGTTAGATTGATCATTAAGGCATTGTGACTGATGAACACGTGTCCAAGTGGGTCTGGCTAAAGTTAGAAAGAGTAAGGTAAAGAACAGTTAAATTAAATTTGATCTAACGGTCAGCGTAAAGCCTTAATAGTAAAGTGCTCAAGATCTAATGTTCAAGGAAATGCACCTGGTTGACACCTATCCTCCTATGATCATGGGGCTGGAACAAGGGATAAGTTAAAGAAAAAGCAAGTACAGATAGATTGTGCGGTGGGCGTAAAGTCTTATGAAGAAGATGCACAAGATCTACCCTTTGAGGAATTACACTATGTGGCCACGTGTCCTATCTGGTTAGCAGGACCTACAGTTTCAAAGCTGAGGGTAAAGGTAATTTATAGTCAAGTTGGTGAAAATCTAACAGACGATGCGAAGCCTGAAAAGAAAGATGATCAGGATCTAACCATTGAGGCATTGCGCATGCATACCACCTGTCTGGTCAGATTTTTGTAGCCCGGGTGACTTAAATAAGATCTACGACCATGTTTTAAAGACAAAAAAGGTTCAAATTTAGGCCATTGATGCTGATTTCTGCACCGCTTGTGACCGTTTTAACCACTTTTCAAATTTTCAAATGCATTCTATAGGGTTTTCAAAGCGGTGTATTATGTCTTATGCTACAAAGTGATAAATTAAGGAATTTGATCTTCTGTGTCGCGTATGAATAGCTGTTGGATGTTGTATGAAGGAAGATTTGTAGATTTTGAAGACATTTATTGTAGATTTATCTCTTTAGGGTTTCTAATTAATTTGTTAATCAATATTTAGTCCTTTGGTTTATCTTGTTCTGTTCTTCGCCATCAATGAGGAGTTGTTTCAGAGTTTTATAATACAAATCAAATCAGATTCTTAGGGTCCTGAGATTTTCAAAGAAGGATGATTGGTTTTCTACAATTCTTGAGTGTTAAGTTTCCTAGGGTAATTAATGCATGTCATACATTTCATTCTTTATTCATGTTGCAGGGCATTGTGCTTTCAACTTCCCAAGATAGATGATGGCTGAATCAAATTCTTCCTAACAGAATGTTTCAAAGGAATGTTTTAGTCTGTATGACAGAGCTGATTGGTTGGCGTGATGAAGTAATATTCTCTTTCATGTAGTATTTTAATAAGTTTTAGACCTAACCCTAAATGATCCAAAGCCTTTTTTAGTCCTTGGCCTATAAAAAGACTTCCAAGATCATTTAGTAGAGGCTGGAAAATTTGGGAGGTAACTGTTGACCAAATTTCCCTATCCTTTGCAATTTGGCTATCTTCTGTGTTTCCCACCAAAATGGTCATGCCTCCCTTTTCAAAAAATTAGATCTTATGTCAATCGCGTTTAAAGTTTTGCTCAAGTTTTAAGTTGCGCGACTGCGCGACGAGCTGCCAATCGCGGTCGTCGCTCAGTCGCAACCTATTCCTGCTTAAGTCTGTTTCCCCCCTGACTAAGCAATGAGCTGAGGATTATGTCATCACGTAATCACAATCAGTTTAGGTCAGTTTGTTCTTGCCTTGTGACTGAACGGGTCAAGTATTTCAATGCCTCGTCGCGCAGTCGCGATGTATATGTTATGTCGGGTTCTTAACCCGCGAATGCGCGACAAGAAAGAATAGGAGCTCGTCGCTCGGTCGCCGAGCAAAAGGAAAGAAAAGATAGCTGCTCGCGAGTGTGCGACGAGAAAAAAATAGGGCTCGGTCGCTCACTCGCTGAGCAATGGACGCAAGGGCAAAACAACTTGGCGAGTGTGCGACTGAAGAAAAAGAGAAGTCATCGCTCAGTCGCTGGATAAGAAAAGATAAAGAGAAACAGCTCGCGACTGAGCGATTAACAAGAGTAAAGAGCTCGTCGCGCACTTGTGCATAAAATGAAAGACAGAGTGATGTCTGGGCGACTGTGCGACCGAAGGAAAAAGAAGGATGTCGCTCAGTCGCCAAGCAAAAAGATAAAATAAAAAAGGGCTCGCGACTCCGCGATTGATGAAGACAAGTGCTCGTCGCCTGCTCGCCCAGAAAGTAAAGTAACGAGAGGATTACTCGTGAGGGTGTGATCACAAAAAAAAGTAATGCAGATGAGCTCGTCGCTCAGTCGCTCAAAATCCAGAGGGGGGAGAGCATGGTTTGCGACTGTGCGATGATGTTGCAGATGAATTCTTCATGGCTCGGGTTGTCTCAGTTTGCAGAATTGAGAGAAAATTCAAGGTACGACCAGGTAAAAGGAGGATCAGATCTTCTCGAAGGAGAAGAATCAAATATTTTGTGGAAAATCAGATTTTGGGGAAATCAGAGCATACAGTTGACAGGTCTGCAGAGCAGTTATTGTATTTCAAAGACTTTTGTGACTCTTCTAGAGAGACATGGCCGCTTCTGCAGAGAAGCATTTATGTTGATATTTTGATAAGATGACTTTCAGGGGCTAGGCGGTGGCAAAACATGAAAAGATCTGATCAGAAAGTTATTGCAAGAAGGTTGCAGTTGGCTTCAATAGTATAAGTATGAGTTGAGACTCATCTTGTAAGGGTTGGAAGGTAGTTTGATATTTGTAGTATTTTTGCTCCTGTATCTTTTTCTTTCATCCATCTACTTCTCTTCTGATTCTATGA
>MU227547.1:4397274-4451827 GCA_018584345.1 Thuja plicata
GCAAGAGATAGTTTTAGGTGCATCCTGATAGTAGAGGAAGCTGGCCTTCTCCGGAGATTCAACCTCGTAGTTCAAGTCCCACAGCTTGGAGGTTGATTCCATGTTTCACTAGGTTGCTGTTAGAGAATCTTTCAACAAGGGTGCAAACCTCAGTGACAACAGTAACACAGACATTAAGTTATTTACTGTTTCCAGTGAGTATAGCAGATGTATATCTAGAGAGTATTATTATAGAACAAAAAGTTACAGATCTTTTTCATTTATTGAAGTGGCATATGTTTTGAAGCATTTTGGAATTAAAGATGGATTCTTTGTACTTAATACAATATTTCATATTTAAAGTCTCTCCTTAGTGCTTACTTGTTGAATTGTGAATCTTCTTATTCATTGCATGGTATTTATCTATGTATATGTCATTAGTCCTTAGTTTTTATCTAGGATCAAATAAAATAATGCTTTGGATATGACATAAGTTCTTTGGGTTTGTCTACAGAAGGATCTTATAAGTAGTGTTTGATCTAAATTATATGTATTTATGGTTTTGAGTCCTTGACAATAGTTAGTTTATTTGCCTTGTATTTGAACTAAAAATATTACCCAATGGATACAATGTTGATCAATAATGAGTATTTTCTACATAGATACATATCTGAATACACTTGGTTATATTCTGCCCTATCAAAACCATCTTAGTCCCCTTTGAGTTTTGTGGTTGTTGATTGTGTGTCCTGCATGGTAATGGAGAGTCACTGAATAAGTGGTAATCATTTGATACTTTCTTACCATTTATTTGTTGTTAAAATCCAGAGTATAAGGAGTTGTGAAAGTTAAATATTTATCTGGATTAGGTGCACCCACCTTGGTTTTGCAGAGCCAGAAGTGCAGAGGGCATTATTGTCTCTATAGTTGGTCCACTTACCTTGTAGAGGTTTCATACTTGGATCTAACCACTCCTAACATCAGTCTTAAGGTATATTGGTAGCTTTTCATAGCATAAACATTTTCAAACACCAACTGATTCTCCACAATATTCAAAAAAATAATTTAACTCAGAGAGACGAGGTATCCTCATATCTTGACATGATAGTAATCATAGTCAGATCCATCAAATGTAGGATTTGACAGTTTGTGTGTTGTCAGAATATCCTTAAGCAGTTAAGCTCTTTTCCAAGAAACCAAAGCACTAATACCAATTTTTAAATGTGTAGGACAACTGAGAGGGGGAAGTGAATCAATTGTCAACAAACATTATAAACTTTAATCCTTTAATTATTTCCACCAAACTTATTTTAATCCTTAATCATAGAAAGATGTAAACATGAAAGAGAAAAAAAATCCATCATACACAAGAAACAACATATTTACATGGAAAACCTTGTTAAGAAAAAAAACCACATAGAGGATTAATTCTCAAATTTATGAACACATATTAGGGTGACACTGGTTAAGGTGATTTCTACAAAGAAATGATCATTGCTAGAGGCTCACAACCAAATGGCTCACTTCCTTAAGAGATAAGGGTCTGTGTCAGGATGAAGAAGGATAAAAGAGAATATATATATACCAATGATGCATAACTGAAACACAACTAAATAATCTGTAGATACCTTTGGCTCACAGCTTCCGGTATCTAACACATAAGAGTTCCACACTGCTCTATATACCACTCTTCACACTACTTCATACATGCAAGGAGACAAATCATCTATCATTCATCCTCATCACATACACACACACACACACACACACTTTCACAACACTTACACAAGTACACACACTTTCCTCAACAATTCATTCATTTTATATACCATCCTTCCCTTTGCAAAGTAAACAAATACAACTTGAATTAGGTCAGCACTAAAATTTCTTGTGATGGAAAGGAATGAGAAGTGGATGACAAAATGCCTTATCTGGGACCAAAAATAAAATCATACATGTTACATTCCATCTTTCATTTCTTGATTTAATTAATTGAAGTGTAAATACTCAAGGTTGGTCAAACCTAGAGTAAGAACACCATCAAAATCTGAAACCATGTCTCCAAATTTAAAAGTCTCATGTGAAATTAAATAAATGAAGTCGGGGACATTAAAATATTAGTTACAAAACCACACTATCAAAAACCATTATACAGAGAAATGTGGAGCATGCATTTCACACAAGGAACATTGTTAGTCACAATCATACTTAGAAAAATACCAATTCTACTATACTACAATCCAAAGCACAAAATCTTGAATCCAATGACTTGAAACAATATCCAACAATATTTCAAAACCTCATCAATATATTTTCAACATGAATAATATGCAGATAAATATTCTCAACATTAGTACATAGGAAATAATCACCAACATCAAAAACAACATGTTGACATCAATGACAACCATACTAACTCATCAATCATCTAAAATTACTCAGCCAACAATTCATTCTACTCAATTCTACAAAAAAATGATGCAAAATTGACTATGTTCAACATAAACAAATAGATACCAAACTGGATTAAAATACAGACATACCGATTTGGAAATGAGGTGCAGAGAATAACCAAATACTAAAATCAAAAGTTGAAAGTACCGGTCTAGTGATCTAGGTTCCCTAGACTTGGAAGTGTCTTCATCAATTGATACTTCAATTCCATATCATGATTCTCTGTAGATCTTTCCCTTCAAAATTTACCTTAAAAGTGACAGTCAAGTGGGCTAATCAGCATAGACCTGGGATTTTCACATGTTCAAATTCTGGGAATGTGTGCCTTAGTCTTGTTTAGATAATTTTACAATTTTCAGTTGTCAGATCTATAAATTGCATACATAGAAGATGGAAAAATGTTTTTTATATAGGGGCTTGCCTAAATTAAATCATATTTGTGTCTTTCCACCTTCACTATAGCAATGTTAGATCAAAGAGAGCTTACCTCAGGTAGGAAAATAGTTAAAAACCTTGAAGAAAATTCTTAAAGTAACAAAGTATACCTTTGGTGTTAAAGTGATTATGTTGAACCCTCACATGACTTCATGTTGCTTGATAGGTGTTAATTCATTCCTTCATCATGGAAGATTCATAACTTGATCATGATTGGTGAACTTGAATGCTTGTTTGATAGTCAAGGACCTCAAAAAACATTTCACTAACTTGGTCTTCAGCAAATTCCCCACACAAACAAGAAATCAGCTGATGCAATGGCTACTATCGGGTCCCTGATCACCATGCCAGAACATAGTATGCAATGTGAGTTTCTTGTTGAGAATCTTACGGTCCCTACCTATGACAAACCAAATTCTAAAATGGTGTGTAAAATTGCCAATCCTAATTCCCCATGGTACCAAGAAATTTACTCCTACCTTCACGATGGACATACCCCACTTGCCTTAACACCTCATTAATGAAAAACCTTCATCTGTCGCACTTCCCGCTACACGATCCTTGGTAATACCCTATTTTGAAAACATTTTGATGGAACTCTTCTAAGGTGTCTAAATTTTGATGAAGCACAAACGTCCTTGGAGGAACTCTTCTAAGGTGTCTAAATTTTGATGAAGCACAAACGTCCTTGGAGGAGGTACATCAAGGAATCTATGGGGCTCATTCTAGTGGACTCACTTTAGCTAAGAAATTGTTACACACTAGATACTACTGACCTACCATAGAACAAGATTCCTACAACTATGTGAAGAAATGTGTTCCTTGTCAGCAACACGGTGATTTGATACATGCTCCATCATAATCTCTTCAGCCCACCATCACCCCTTGGCCTTTTTCCTGCTGGGGTCTCGACCTCATTGGCTAGATTTTCCCAAATTCTTCCAATGGCCATAAATGCATCCTTGTCACTACTAATTACTTTACCAAGTGGGTCGAAGCTATTCCTCTCACCTACACTACTAGAAATAGATTTCAAAGTTTATTTTGAACTATCTTATCTGTCGTTGTGGCATTCCTCGACATTGTCACTGATAATGGAGGACCTTTTAAAAAAAGGATGTCACATAGCTATGTAGGAAGTTTGGCATTACCCACCATACATCTTCCAAGTATTTTCTGCAAGGTAATGGTCAAGCAGAGGCTAAAAATAAAACTATCCTCAAAATCCTCAAGAAAACAGTCGATGATGCTGGCCACAATTGGCACCTTCATCTCAATCCACCCCTTTGGGCCTACCTACCTTCCATCCATACCCCCACTGGAGCCACTCCCTTTTCCCTTTTTTAAGGTACAAAGGCTATTCTACCCATCAAAATTGAGCTCCCTTCACTCAGAATTTCTCTCAAGAATCTATTGTCCGAAGAAGAATACCGAGTTGCTTGCTTGCAAGAGCTTGAACTCCTTGATGAGAGATGCCTCAATGCCCTAAACCACCTTTCTGTGTATAAAAATTTCCTCTGCCTCTAGTTCAACAAGTGGATCAAACCTCACTAGTTTAAAGTCGGTGATCTCATCCTCCAGCACAATATGAAGAATCTTCAGAACCATGACAAGAAAGGAAAGTTTGAGCCTAATTGGTTGGGGACCTTCATAATCACTGCAAAGTTTGGGTCTGACACTTATTAGATTGCTACACTAGAGGGA
Source organism: Thuja plicata (assembly GCA_018584345.1). NCBI lineage: Eukaryota > Viridiplantae > Streptophyta > Pinopsida > Cupressales > Cupressaceae > Thuja > Thuja plicata. Next base: position 4,401,847 of record MU227547.1, read on the forward strand.
GATCCAATCCCTAATCCTGTAAATATTGCATGTCTCAAGTGCTTCTATGCTTGGTCGTTCAGCAGTCCATTGTACAACATAAAACTATCAAAATAAAAAAAAAATTAGAAAAGCAAAAAATCCAAAAACATCCAAAAATTCAAAAAAGCATAAAAAAAATATAAAAGCATGAAAAAGTATCAAAAAAGAAAAAAGAGAAATAAATTCGTCCATTTGTGAAAACCACTTCTGTGGTGCAATGGATAAGCACCATGGTGAAAACCTATCTCAGGTGCCATGTGTAGTTAGATCCACCATCTATTTCCCCCACCTTTCATACAGCCTCCATCACCTTCCATAATAACTTCACTCCCCACATCTGTGCAGGTAGTCCCCTGACCACTTTCCACTTTCACAGTAAGATCACATTCCCGCATGACTGGGCTTACCCCACAACACTGAGCTTTATTCCAGACATAGTGACCATGAACATTTCCAACAAATCAAAAGATAGATTGAATTTCCTTGCCTTATTCTATTCAAAATCAATTGCCAATGAATTCCCATTTCAATCAATCAATCCTTTGCCAATCAGGATACATCCTTCTGATGATGGCTTTACATGAATCCTCACATCAAACTCATTCGTGGCAAAAAAATTTGGACTGAATGACCACTTGGTGAGGATGCCTTTTGTTGAGTTTATCTTGTGTTTCAATATGTCCTTCTCATGGCTGCCTCGATCTTTCATATCTTGGTCCATTGTGAAAAGTACTTGTTGGAATACGTGTCATTTGTGGTATGATATACTTGTCATAGATTGTTATTTTATTTATGTTTTATGCTCAATTATGACTATGTATGCCTCACTGGGGTCAGGATTCATGCATCCCAAATCCCTAAAAAGATCTGGGTGTATTGCGTCTCCTCATGAGAAAACATTTCATAGGTACCATCATACTTGATATCTTGCATTCTTGTTCCTAGCAAACTATTTGTTTTAGAATCTAGTCCACATAAAGGAACCATGTCACCTATATTTTCTAACACATGGTGCATACATCCTTTTAAAAAATTAAACTAGGGTGTGCTCTCCAATATTAACACAGCATAAATCCCATGCAAATCATGTAGATAAGTTGCATTTTAGCTAGGTCATATTACACTTTGCATTTTTCTCTTGGCAAGGTTTTTGTTTATTCCCCCTATCCAACTACCTAAGTGTTTTTATTGGACTTATTTGGTACACACAAAAACATTGTCCTCATGCATCCTATTTTGCATCCATTAGGTGGTTATTATATCTCATTCTTTAGGTTGCATCCAAGTGTCATTTATGTTCATTGCATTTCACTTCATTCTAATTGCATTTATTACATTGCATTTTAGTTGCATTGTTTTGCATTTCATTATTTATATCATTTTTTATCATCATTTCATTAGTTATCATTTCATTATCATTGCATTGCATTTCATTATCATTGCATTGCATTTCATTAGTCATCATTTCATTAGTTATCATTTCATTGCATTGCATTTCATTAGTCATCATTTCATTAGTTATCATTTCATTATCATTGCATTTCATTAGTCATCAAGTCATTCGTTATCATTTCATTTTATTACATTTCATTATTAGTTATCCATTAATCACTTCATTACATTCATTTTCTTGCACTTCATTTATCCATTCCTTACATATCATTTTATCAACTCAATTACATACATAAGTGCATTCATTGCATTATCATTAATCATTAACTCTTTAAAATTTCATCCATTACTCATTATCCATTATAACCATCTACCATTAAAATCATTACATATCACATCACATTACATACATTAAATAAAATTCATTACATGTATATTATTAACCATCATCTGTATCACTTCCCTACATCACAAATAGGTCAGCATAATCATATAAATCCATCCCATCCTGCATGTCAGACATCAAATCATACACATAGGCATATAGAATCATAACACATCCATAAGCATCATATAGATCTACCGCAATAAATGTATATATATATATCACAAAATGTCCATCATATACATCATATGTATACATCTCAAAACACTAAAAAACTATGTATCTAAATGATCCAATACATCACAAGGGTGGTTGTGATGGTCCTGCACCCCTTCCCAATCTGGATGGATGAGGTGGTAATCCCACTGATGCATGTGAGTCCCAAACTGTACTATGTGATATGGATCTCTCTGTATATGTTGGCTAGCGATAACCCTCTGACACCATTGTAAAATATAGGCCCATATAATATGTGGCCTCCCAACCTCTCCTTCCTACCTCTCTCTGGGCTGCAAAGGCATCTGCTATAACCTGACTAACATGCCCGGTTGTGGCTTCGTAGCGGGCTATGTCCTACTCTGCCCTGTAAAGTCTCTGCTCATCTCTGAGCAGCATCCCTCTGTGTTGTAAGAGCCTCTACTTTCTCATTCATGGAAGCTACATGTTCTCCCAAGGCCTCCTCATCTTTTCCTCCTCTAGCGAACTCTCCGCTATCCACCTGTGCCTGCAGAAGGTCTAGTTCCCTTTGTGCCCCATCCCCACATGTTGTCTCTACTACCAATGCCCCCTATACTTGGGCTATCTCCATTTGTAGACTACTCTTTGTAGCCTAAGAGGTGGATAGTAGTCCTTGTACCCGCACCATATCTGTCTGTACGCTACTCTTTGTCACCTGTATTGTGGCTAAGAGCCCATGTACTCTCTGAAGCTCTGTCTACAGGCTGTCTTGCTTTGCCACTACGGTGTCATGAACCTCCTAGACTATGTAACCTACTAGTCACCCCTATGGCCCCTGTCCCTGTGGCCCTTGTGGCCCCTGTCCCTGTCTTGGTACATGTCATTGTATATCTAGGATCACTGGTGGTTATCTCCCTACGAGTATATCTACCTGTCCTTACTGCCTCAGGACAACTACTCTTGGTCGGACCCTCCTCCCCCCATCTCCTACATCTCCATCATCCACTCCATCTCCATCATCTCCATCCTAGCCACCACCCTCCTCTCCTCCAGTTGGCTTCTCATCCTCCTGCACTACTCTAGGAATGGTCAATTTGACCGGTCTGTGTGTCACCCACCACTGTGCATACGTAGGATCTACTCATGTGTCATATATAGACTCCTAAGCCCTTATCCATGCCACCTCTATCATCACCATCCATGATCCTCTAGCCCCCCGTAAATCTACTCTGATCCCCCAGATACTACCCACCCCTCGAGTCATCAGTGGATGAGGAAACCCATCCGGTACTACATCCTATATTCGACCCATCCATCGGTGCACCCTCGAAGGCATATACCTGCATATCATGTGGCAGGTGCACCTTATAAGCCAATAATCCATTTGGACAAACCTCAGATAATACCCATCATAGAATTTGTCATCTGCATATACCTACTGCTGTGGGTCCTAACGACCACATGCCTCACATCATGCGTATGGTGCCACTCTATCTGGCCCATCTCGTCTAGTGTTTTCCACCAGTATCCTATCAAGTCTATCAACTCGTAACTCATCGGAGGCCTATATCTGCATGTGAAAGGCTCATAAGCCTCCCTAGTCTCATGTGTCCTAATAGGGAAGATGACAACAATGTTCTCCCATGCCCACACTAATAATAGTGTAACTCCTGCCCCTAGTGCCCTACCCTTTTGGTAGGTGCACATATGACAATCATAGTAAAGTTGTCCCAGATTGGTATCCCCCAGCAATACTGTGTGCCATCCTCCTCTAGCATGTCGTTGAGGACCTGTGCCCATCCAATAAGAAACATGTATCCCGCATGATCTGGCATCATGTTCCCCCTATCAATCTGGCCAAGTATAAGGCTACCCACCACAACCGTGGCCTCACTTCCATAGCCCCTACCCAAGACATCCACTGCCATGTCGTCAGGATATCTGCAAATGGTCGATCGAATGCCATCTCCATGTCTGGCGCAAACCCCTTAAAGCAATACTCGAGTATAAGCCCCTGAATCAACACTTTGTATATCCTCCACACATCGTACAGAGTAATATTAGCCTCCCCCATAGGGAAGTGAAAACTGGAGGTTGTACTATGCCACCTCTCAATCAAAGCTTACATCAGCACATTATGCGCCCTGAGATGGGGCCATCGGTGAACATGCTCTAGGCCACACATAATGACCTGTCCCCACTCCTCTTCTCTCAACTCCTATGATAACGCCATCGTCACAGGGTAGCACTCCCTAGATCAAAATGCTATTGTGTCCTCTTGCATCCATAGATACTCATGTCAGTTAACTTTCTTCCTACGTCCATGGCATCGAAAAATGCCCCCTGGCTCTTTTTGCTACTTTTTTCCTTTATTTTCTTCTATTTTTGGGCCAATCAGTAGAGATGATGATTTACCCACGCAGATGGTGGCTCTTCACAGCCACCAATCTAGGGAGACGATGGTCTAGGCCACCATCTTTCCATCGGTGTAGATGGTGAAATACTTTTCCATCTCCTCTTGGCTTTCCCCTTCGTCCCTGCCCTCACAAATAATGATCTCGCAATCTCTGTCTGCGCATCCCGCGCTCATAGATTAGTCATCTGTGAAGACGGTGATCTGTTGATCACCATCTGCGTAGACGGCAGTCTGGCGGTCACCATCTCCACTATGGGTTTTTTCTTGGCGCCTTAAGAGTGTCATAAATGCTAAAAATACATTAAATGTGGAAAGCACAAGGAGGCCTTCGACTTCTCACCGGTGGTCCTATGTCTGTGGGCCACTCATGCACCCCAATCCACTCTCCAAGTTGTGTGTGATCTTCAACTTCTACCATTTCTTCTCTTCTCCTTCATCTTTTTTCTCTCCATGACTAAATATGATTTCTCTTTGGGCCCTGGTGGACTATTTATAGACCCCTTGGGCCCCATTTTTCTTCTTGGTCCTTGTTTTTCTTCCTAGTCCTCATTTTTTCTGTTATGATCCATGTTTTTAGCCCTGTTCTTTCCTGACAGGCCATGCAATTTGTCTTTCTCCCTCTTTCTGTCTTTTCGAGAAAATTTATGAAATAAAAAAAATTATTTTTTTTGTATTATTTTCTTGAGGGGGCACACTCCTCTACCATCATCGCCCTAGGTCTCCCTATTTTTTTCTGGGACATCTTATTTTCTTTTCTTTGACACGACACCACTTTCAACGCCGCATCAAAGATGGGCAAAATGTAGACATATAAAATCACCCTTATATTAATTTAATTAATATTCCTGTAACACTTTAGTTGATTTTAATTAATTAACTATATTTGTTATATTCCTCTATTTTATTCAATTAAATTTATTTAATTAAATATAGTTCATTCTCTATAGTATTTAAATTTATTTTAGATACTATATCCCTCTAATGTATTCAATTTTATTTAATACATGACCCCCATAAATCCCTTTTAAATAAATTCAAATTTATTTATTCCTCCACATTTCTAATATTCTTCTAAACTAAGATTAAATTCAAATTTAATCTAATCGTAGCCTAAAGACCTATTAATCATACCTAAAAACCTACTCTATTCCTACCCTACTCTACCTATCCTTCTTAATAAACCTACTTCCTCACTTAAACACACACTAATCACACTTAAAATTGTAACCACCTAGATTTGCTCTTCTCTGACTATAGACCCTATTTTCCCTAAGTGTGATCATACCCCCAATTATGTCCAGACAACTCTTCAATCGGTTGGCATAATTCTTTCGAATAAGATTTAATTTCCTAAGTGATTTGATCGCTAAATTTTATTAATCACCTAAGCCAATCAAATCAAATCAATTTTAATTCAAATCAATACATGGCTAAGGTAATTAATTTAAAAGGAATTAAATAAATCTCTATTATATCTAATCACTTGCAAAACCCTATCTTCTAGCCTAAATTAATCTAATTAATTGGCTATAGTCCTAATTAATTATCTAAAGTAATCAAAGGCTTAAATAATTAATTTCCCTATTTTTGAATGAATATATTAAATATAATTCATTTCATTAATATTCCCCTTAACCCTAACCTAACCTATCTCAACTACCTTAACCCTGGGTTTAAACCCATCCCAACCTATTCCCCCCATGCTAAGCCTAATCCTAATCTTAATCCTTTCCTAACCCACTTCCTAATGTTGTGACATTTTTAATTTTATGATTAGGAATTCAACCCACTTGAGAAAGTCAACTTTCTCAAGCTTGGCTCCCTCTAAGTCCACCTTATCAAGCTTGGACTTACACCCCTCACCATGCCTCTTAATTACTCTCATTAATGCATTATTAATGGAGATTCCTCAAGCCCATACCTTATCAATGCCTTTGGCATTAATATCTCTTACACCTCATTAATGGTTTTTACACCTCCATTAATGAACCTTGTCCCCCCTCTCTCTCCTCATTTCTTCTATAAAAAGAATGAGTTTTTGAGCTCAAATGATCCTTAATTTTAGAGTTGAAAAGCATTGTTATGCTGTTTAGATTAATCATGAATTCATATTGCATAGTAGTTTTGATATTATGCATTGTTATTATCATACTTTTTAGAGCTAATATGCATGTTTAGTGAGCATTTAGATTAGTTTTGATTCAAATCTTCCATTCTTAGGTTGTATATGTCACTGATTTGTGCATAATCTTAGGGCATGATTATGGCATTCTTCAAACTCCTCCTAGATAGGAAGCAATAGATCAGTTTCAGTATTTAGCTTCAAACCCTTTCTTTTTATGTTTTTCTACTTTATAATGATCTATTGAAGTGTCATGTTGCAGATAAAAGGTGCATTAATAACACACACATTTATGGTGCCCACCGTGGGGCACAATTTTAGATTTTGCCTCATTTCACGTTCATTTTACTGATTTCTCTTTCCAAATTTCAGATACAGGCTCATTTCTGGTCTTAAAAGCTCACATCCAGGATACACCCTCGCATCACAGAAATCTAGGATCACATCTAGGATTTCCTGAGTCATTTCCAGTACAGGCTCGCATCTAGTCAACAGTCTGTTGTATCTGGTAGCAGAGGCTTGCATCTAGTATATTGTTTCACGTCCTAGATTTATAGGATTGTATCTGGTTAAAAACTTTGCATACTCCATTGCCTAACCTCTAATATTTTGACCAGTTTGGTTTTTGATCTTTTGAACAACCTAACTTGTGTTTGCAGATTGCTATCAGAGCTGAAATAGGAGGAAAAAGAATATTGACTTGTGGTTTTTTAGGTTTCTATCCCCTTATCTTGACCTCCATTTCATTTTTATCTTTCAAACTAAGAACACATTTTCTTCTCATTTGTTAAATCGATTAGATAAGTATGCTCTTTTCCTTTAGAGAAAAATCAGAAAATCAAATATTGATTTAAAATTTGGAAAGGAAATGGAGTAACTGAACAAGACAAGCAAGCTCATCGTTTAATTCATTTTTGTAAAGTAATTGAACAAGGAAAATCACTAAACTTTGTGGGATTAATTGAACAAGTTTCATTGTATAATTTTCTTTGCCAAAGTAATTGAACAACACAAGTCACCTAACTTTTGTGGGATAAATGAACTTCATTGTCTAATTTGGGATTTGTAATTGAACAAGCAAAACACTAAAAATTGCAATCAAAGAACGATCAAACTTTGCTTTCAAAGTACCATGTTTTCATAAATTAGGAACATCTAAATCAAGCTCAAATAGCTTGAGGGAATTAACCTTTGATTGGAGTGTTTTGGGAGAAAATGACATGGACTAGGAGAGTATGCTCTTTTTCTTCTTCCGAAGAATAAAAAATATAGAAATCCTATGCTTGCCAATCCTTTGTATATTTATTAAACAGTAAAGGGCCTGCCAATTGAGGAAAAAATATCCCAGGAACAACCCAAGTGAGGACAAGTTTTACGCCAGCCCTTCCAACTCACTATAAATAATTGCTTCCTCGTAGGCCAAAGCCTCAAAAGACGGAGTTCTTTTTGTTCTTGGCATTTTGGCATCATTCCTTGAACATGCTTGGGTATGTGTAGAGCAGAGCCGCTTGAATCTTGCTTGTGAGACTACATGTATTTAAGTACTCATAGGGCTATATGCCTCAATTTTGCTTTGTGCAATTCTATGGGAGACAGTTTCAAATAGATTGCCCCATCATAAACAATAAAATTCATAGACAAAACTACCCGATTCATCTCCGAAAGGGTGATAATCCTTATGCAAGGCAAAAGGTAATTACCCCAAGACACTCATCATATCGTGCCCTCACTTGTGTTTGGAGTTGGCTAATATGGCATCATGACTGGAGCTATAACATGCTTGGTGATGGTCATATTATGATTAGCATTTAAGTGTGTACCTAAGTCAACAAGCAAGGATTTTCATCTTCTACCTAGAAAATAGGGCGTAAGCATGTGTCTATTCACCCCTAACAACACAAATATGCTTGATATGTCTGAAATTCATTAACAAGATAACACCTTCAAAACAAGCAACAAAATTCAATCCTTGATCTACATGTGTTTTTCACTCACCAGGAAGTCTCCGAACACAATCAAAGATCAAACAAACTTCATGAACTTCCAAAACACATTTTGCAAAACTAACAAAATCTGATAGAACCTCAGAAACTCGCATCCTGCATTTCCTGGCTCATATCTGGTATCTTGGCTTGTATCTGGTATCATGCATTGTATATGGTCATCACTTCATCGCTTCTAGGGTGAAAGGTTGCATTTAGTCCATCAGAAGCTCACATATTATATTTCCTGGATCGCATCTAGGAGCTCGCATCTAGGACAATGGGCACTTGCATATTAGTTTCTCAGAAAACCTCAATTGATTTGGATACCCTTTTGGCTCTTTAGTCTATCCCTGTTATCTTTTCTGGTTTCCCTGTTGTTGTGTCAAAACACTTTTTCAAATGTCTACCTTGCATGTCCTGTCAGTTTCTCGCGATCAGTCTCAATACGTGTGGTCTATTCACTTTTCAAAACAACTTGATTCCCAGCTCACTATCAAGGCATTCTAACCCTTTGACGCTATAATCATTTACTTCCACCAAAACACAAATGACACTTCTACCTAGACACACTCACTTGAATGATTTGAGACTCTACTTGACACTATCGGGAAACTTTGATGAAGTTGAGATTGAAATACATGGTTAACACTAGATGCAACAAGTACACTTTTAAAGAATCAAAAGCACCTCCAAGATCATTACACTTTCAGTGAGGAGAAACATCTCGTGGTTCTCAATTCCATTTAGACTCTCCAGAAATGGAAAGAACCACTCACGAATGGAGCAAGGCCTTTGAGGACTACGACAATGATAAAAACCAAAAGCATGAAGATAGTGATGAGGAAGAAGAACCACACTTTGACCATCCTTTGTTTGATTTAGGTAGTGAGGAAGACATCACTGAAGAAGAATACAATAAACTCAAACAGAGCAAGAAATTCCAAAAGACGTTGGAAAAGATGATTGGCGAAGATAAAGAGAAATATTTTCTCCATCTAGCATCCACTGGCGTAAAATTACCTAAGGATTAAAATGTTGAACAACTAGAAGAAAAGGAGGTGTCAACTCCTATATCTATTCTCGCCAAACAACTAACCTTAATGGAAACAGAGCTTGCAACTCTCAAACAGGAGAAGGCTAAACCCAAGATGAAATACTCTTTGGACTCCATTTGTCCATTTCCTTTCGACAAGAGTATTAATATGGTTTTATTTCCTCCCAACATGGCAAGACCGAAATATGACAAATATACGGGAGAGACCAACCCACATGACCGCGTGAGATAATTTTGTGCTCTAAGCATAGAATACATGCATGAACCTACATACCTCATACGAATCTTTCCTGGAAGTTTAGGAGGCAATGCCATGGAGTGGTTCTTGAAACTTACACCTAAGGTAAAAAATTTGAGGAGTTAATTCAATGGTTTATCCAAAATTACTCCTATAATATACAACATGATGTGACTATGATGGATTTGTGCAACACTAAACAAAAGACTGGCGAATCCTTTACACACTTTCTACAAAGGTGGAGGAAAATCTTTGCATGGTATTCAAGAGCTATTCTCGAATATGAGAAAATGGAAATCTTTGTTAATAACTTGGTACCTAAGTTGAACTATGCATTGCAAATGCAAGACTCCCCTAGCTTCGACATGCTGATCAAAAATGCCATCCTTATCAAAGAAGTCATGGTTAAAAAGGGAGAAATCACTCTCCAAAGTGAAAACAAATATACCAACTCCAACTCCAAGCCTAAGTGGTGGAAAAAAAATATAACTATTGTCAATGATGGAGTGGTAGACGCATCTAATATTAATCCTAAACCTGAGGTGTTCAACCTAACAAATAGCATGCAAGCAAGTAAGGATGCCAAGGTAGAAACCTTCGTACCTAAAGCAAACAACAAAAATAATAGGGGTTGTCCATGGACTTCCAAGCCTCAAAGAATATTCACTCCTTTGGGAGAGCCTCTTGAGACTGTTTTAAAGACACTATTAGACAAAAAAGTTCTCACAATCCCATATTCCAAACCATGGGAGCTAGAAGTCAAACCAAGGTGGTGGGATGACAATTCTTACTATGTCTTTCACAAAAACAAAGGACACAAGACTAACAACTGTCTTAAACTCAAGCATCTTATCCAAGACCTTATTGAAGGAGGCAAGATCAAGGTGGAAGGACACACCACTAACAAAGATCATACAACATTTAACAATTTGTTCCCTAACTACGAGAATGGGGAAGCATCTAAAGGAAAAGGAAATGAAGTGAACTACGCCTACTCTAAAAATGATAATGTGATTAACATGCTAGACATTAAAACTAAATCAATTAATGTGGTCACTATCAAAGGTGTTCAAAACACATCTACACAATCAAATACGGTGACCCAAAGTCAAGCACAAGTCACGATCAAAGGACCCAATTCCTCATCAAAACCAACAACAACTTCCAAGGTACCCTTTGTTACTATTTCTAAACCAGCAACAAAATAGACAGTTACTACTCCTACAATAAAGTACAACCTAGTTGGTCAATTACAATGAACCTCTACTAAAATTTCCATTTTTGAGTTGCTTAAAATCTCCACAGTGCATAGGGAAATTCTTGAACAAGCCCTACATGCCACAAATGTGCCAAAAGACCTTGATATAAACAAATTCCAAGCGATGGTTAATCACATCTTAGTGCCACATTACCTCTCTATTTCAGAGGAAGATGATAAATCATTGACCCATCCACATAATCAACCCCTTCATATTGAAGTCCTCATTGATAAATCTCGTGGTAGACGCATATTGATAGATGGAGGGGCAGGATTGAATATTTGTACCCTTAATCTCATCAGGAAACTAGGTCTCTCAGAACAGACCATTGAATCTAGAAGCAAAATCACTATCAAAGCTTATGATGAAGAATAAAGATCCTCTAAAGGTCTTATTGTTCTACCCATCAGAGTCGGGCCGGTTGAAAGGAATGTCATATGTCAAGTTCTGGATCTGCCCCTAGCTTACAACATATTGTTAGGGAGACCTTTGATCCACAAAATGCAAGTTGTACCATCTACCTTCCGCCAATGTATCGAGTTCCCACATAATGGGGTGGAAGATATAATTCCTACAGATGCCAATTATACTTGCAACAATATTAAGGTAGGTAGTATGGTCCCACATAACAAAGAGGCTACAGATGATATTGTTCTTGAGACTACCAAAGACATGGTGATGAAAAGTTTTGGAAAGACCTTAAAAATTGAAGAAATAGGTATGGGAGAATACAAGTTGGACATGACCCCGTCATTGACAGAACTTCTGGTATCACCAAGATCCTATGGAAAAACTTCCTCATCATTCACACCTGCTGCATCTTGAATGCCAGAAATCCACAAAGAAACTGGCATGGTTAAGGCGTCCACATCTTCTTTACATAACACAGAAGAAAATGCAGTCTTGGCCTAGCTTTACAAGAGAGAACCAAAGGAAGCTGAGGTAAAACATATGGAAATATCCCAGGTGAAGTATGGGAAAGGATATGATCTCCTCAAACAAATGGGATATAAAGGAAAAGGACCTTTAGGTGACAAAGAAAAAGGACTCATCAAACCTCTACACATGGAATTCAGGGATACTAAAGATAAAATGGGACTAGGTTTCAATAATAAATCTGAAGACCCTTCTTCAAGGGATAGTCTACTTTCTGACAAAGGGAGTGATGAAACAAAAGAAATGGAGTTGGAACCATGGTCCTATGAAACATTATTATATGTTGGTATGGAGAATCCTGAATATCAAGGAGAGTGTTATGTACCAAGATTTAAAGTACCACAAGACCTTTGCGTGCCTTTGTTAGCACAAATTCCTATTAAATAGGTAGAAGAAACAATAGAAGATGATCCAGTAGTACCATTGGGCGCAATAGCTACTAAAGACACACCTTGACAACAAGATTTACATCCTAACTGGGGGTAGTTGGTCATAGTTTCACATATCCTTGATTTACCACACTTCAATCTACAAGTGGCTAATAGGGTACACCAGGTAACTATTGTTGAAATCTTGAATAGCTCTGATGATGAAGTAACAGACTCCCATGATTATGAGTGGGATGAGCTATCTATTGCCATGGAGGACATTGAAATAGATGTAATTCACATGTTTACAGCTCCATCAGCACACAAAGAGCATTCTAACATCACTCCTAACAGTGTTGATATTCCTAAAGCATGGGAATAATTCCTTCATCCAATCATTGATGAAGAAACTAGTATTCTCCTAGACCTAGAGGAAATTCAGAGACTACAAGCTAGAAGCCTCCTTTTACGGAGATATGGAGATGAAATTTCCATTGACGAGTCACTATATTTTAGCCCACATATCACTAACAACGACCCTTTTAATGATGATCTAACTCTTATTGATCTAAACATCGAAGAGATAGACTTAACCAAACATGTCATGTTAGTTAATAGTCTTGACGCTAACGTGATGTTGTCCTTCCCAAAATTTGATTCCTTGTCTTTGATAAACCTAGACCTAATTGATTGGACTAACATAGATCCTACTCCTATCCTAGACTTCCCCAATGACTACACCTTGGCTTTCTATCTAAACGCTTGTGAACCTTACCCTTCTTCCACTAATGCAAAGAATGTGAACATGTCATAGGATTATATCAAGATTCTCAGTCAACCATTGAAAAAGAAAAAGAAAAAGAGAACTGACGGTGAAAACCACCTTGTAGCAGTGTCAGATTCTAAAATAGTAAAAGGAAAAGACATATCTGATGGTGAAAACCTCTTAGAGGTGCCAAAAGATGAGATTCTTGATATCCTCCCCAAGCACTTTCAAGAAAGATCTTCAGTTCTGATAGAACCAACACAACCAGTTAACTTGGGCACAGCTAAAGTTCCTCAAATTTTTCACCTAGCACAATCTTTGTCAGATGAAGAGAACACATAGTTCACTGAGTTCTTGAAAGAGAAAAAGATCAAATTTTCATGGTCTTACACAGATATGCCTGGGCTAGATCTTGAATTGATAATGCACCATTTATCTATAGCTCCCGGGATCAAACCCGTAAAATAGAAACTAAGAAAGATGCATCCTCATGTTGCATTACTAGTAAAAGCAAAGCTAGAGAAGTTATTGAAAGCTGAATTCATCAGAGTCATTGCTTATACAGGATGGATTTCTAATGTGGTCCCAGTATCTAAATTAGATAAATCTATCAGGATCCCTATAGACTTCAGGGACTTAAACAAGGCATGTCCTAAGGATGATTTTTCGATGCCTAATATTGATATGATCATAGATCTCACAATAGGATACCAAATGTATTCATTAATGGATGGGTTCTTAGGCTATAATTAGATTAAAATTGCTCCTAAAGATCAAGAGAAGACCGCATTTACATTCTCATGGGGAACCTTTTGCTGGAACGTCATATGCCATTTGGGTTAAAGAATTCAGGTGCTACATATCAAAGAGCAATGACCACTATATTCCATGATATGATGCATAAAAACATGGAGGATTACGTGGATGACACCTTAGCTAAATCAAAAGAAAGAAATACTCATATTGATGAGTTGAGGAAGATATTGGATTGTATGGAGCAATTTCAACTTAGGCTTAATCCAAAGAAATGTGCCTTTGGGGTCCAATCAGGAAAGCTCCTAGGATTTATTATCTCAGCAAAAGGAATTGAGGTAGACCCTAGAAAAGTCAAAGCTATACTAGAAATGACTCCTCCACATAACATTAGTCAAATGAGGATGTTACAAGGGAGACTCTAGTCGATCAGGAGGTTCATGTCACAACTTGCTGACAAAGCACAACCCTTTACCAAATTACTAAATGAAGGGGTCACCTTCAAATGGGATGAACATTGTGAACCCAACTTCAGAGAATTAAAAGAGTACCTAGCTACTCCTATTCTTATGGCACCCATTCATGGAAAGCCATTACTCTTGTATATTTCAGCTACAGCCACATCACTAGGAGTATTTATCGCACAAGAAGATGAAACTAAGAAAGAAAGAGAAATCTACTACATCAGTAGAACACTAGTCTCCTATGAACTCAATTACAACATTATTGAGAAAGCATTCTTAGCGGTTGTCTTTGCATCACAAAACTGAGACATTACATGCTATCTCATACAGTAAATCTCATTACAAAGATAGATCCTTTGAAGTACCTCCTGAGCAAAACAACATTAGCAGGACATCTGGCAAAGTGGGTCCTCATTGTGAGTGAATTCGACATTGAATATGTGGATAGGAGAGCTATTAAAGGACAAGTCCTCACAAATCAATTAGCTGATTCACCACTCCAAGATGACGAACCTTTAAGAATTGAGTTCCCTGATGAAATAGTTAATGCATCTCACTGAGTATCCATGGAAGATGTACTTTGATGGTTCTTTCACGCAACAAGTCTCTAGAGCAGGGGCTTTTATCATAACTCCTCAAAGCTACAAGATACCCAAGCCTTACAAATTGATGTTTCCATGCACAAATAACATTTCTAAATATGAGGCATTGGTAAACGGTCTTAAAATTTCTATGGAATGGAAGATCATAGAGTTACACGTGTATGGTGACTCCCAACTCATTATCAATCAAGTCAATGGAGATTATCAGACAAAAGATGAGAAGTTGATGCCCTACAAGCAACTGGTGGATGACCTAAAGAAGTACTTTCTCTTCATCACATTCCAACAAGTACCCATAACAGAGAATAAAGCTGCAGATGTTATAGCTACCCTGGCATCCAGGTTATAACTGGAGGAACATCAATTCCTCTATGAATTCTTGGTGGAATAATTATCCTATCCAGCCTTTGATACCCCTGAATACCAAGTAATTTGTACTTTGAACGCCCCAAACCAATCTCAGTATGGTAAAATCATTGCTTACCTAACTGACCAAACCATTCCCAATGATCTATCTAGGAACGAAAAAATGAGCCTTGATTAGGAAAACATCATGTTATGTCCTCATAACTAATAACTTATATAGATGAGGTCTTGATGGTACACTTCTTAGATGTTTAGAACATGAAGAGTTAAATCACGCATTAAAATAAGTCCACGAAGCTGTATGTGGATCACATTGAAATGACTTTTCACTAGCAAAGAAACTGCTCAGAGTAGGCTATTACTGGTCTACAATGGAAAAAGATGCTATTCAATTTTCTAAAACATTTCATAAATGCCAAACACATGGAAATCTTATCCATGCTCCTGCTAGAGAACTCATACCTTTCATAACACATTGGCCATTTTAGCAATGGGCCTTTGACTTGGCTAGAAAAATATATCCTAATTCTTCAAATGGACACGAGTTCATCATTACGGCCACTGAGTATTTCACAAAGTGGGTCAAGGATGTGTCACTAATCAAAGCCACTGGAACACAGGTGGGTGTGTTCATCTTGAACTACATTATCTGTAGATATGGGATACCCTCTTCAATTGTAACAGACATTGGGGCCAATTTAAAAACCAAGACATTGATGACCTTTGTGAATAGTCCCACATCACTCAACATTGCTCCTCAATCTATTATCCTTGGGGTAATGGATAGGCTGAGGCATCTAACAAGAATATTCTCAAGATCCTACATAGAACTGTGAGTAAGTTTGGCAGAGACTGGAATTTACAACTAAATTTGGCACTATGGGCCTACAGAAAAAGCATCAGAACACCAACTGGAGCCACGCTATTTTCCCTAGTCTATGGTGCTAAAGTAGTACTACCTATTGAGGTTGAAATCCCATCTTTGTGGATATCTTTACAAGGTCTTGTTATTGATGAGCAATACCGCATTGACCGGGTGAATTCACTAGAGTTACTTGATGAGCACAGGCAACAAGCATTTGATCACCTAAAAGTGTACCAAGAATGAATGTCCAAAGGGTACAATAAAAAGGTCAAACCATGACAATTTCAGGTGGGGGATCTTGTCCTAAAGGAGAATCCTAAAAACCAGCCTAACCGGGAACAGAAAAGAAAGTTTGAACCTAATTGGTTGGGACCTTATGTTATCACTAATACTTTTGGGACTGGAGCTTATCAACTAGCTACACCTAAAGGAGATATCCTTCTAGATCCTATCAATTCTCTACATTTGAAGTGGTTCTATGCTTAATGTTTGGCTAGTAGAGCCTGTACAATGAAAATCTCATAAAATATCAAAAACATCATAAAATTGATCCTGAAGAAGTCCAAAAAGTGGAAAAAGTCCTGAAGAAAAGGTATCCTTGGTGAAAACCTAGAAAACAGGCGCCTTGATACTACAAAAACATTCAAAAAAGAAAAAATTGAAAAAAAATTGAAAAAAAGAAAAGTGCCTTGATGACAACCTAGTAAAACAGGCATCCTGGTAGCAAAAAAAAAAAAAGTTTTGCCAAGTGGTGAAAACTTGGCAATCAAGTGCTACATGTATTCAATGCTCTATTTATCAATAAATTATTGATAATAGGCCTTCACGATTACACCTGTGCTAAAAGTTGACTTTATTTCCTTATAAATATCTTATCCTTGCTTGGGATTTGTCTGCATTTATGTCTTAGGGAGAAAATCATTTTGCACTGGGGGGATCTTTGCTAGCATGTTAGATTGCATTTGCTAGGTCATCATAAGATGGTTTTCCTTCCAGCACAATACTTCTCGATACTTGCACCAAATTGTCACTTTCACAAAACAAGGGTGTATCTTTACAAACCACTGATCTGGCACAAACATTGTACTAACATAAATAGTGTCCCTAAGCACTACATTGGATTGCGAATAGAGACAAAGATATACACAGACATGGAACACATATTGCTTAAATTCTATAATTTGATTGATGAATCTCTACTGCGCTTGAAAAATGAATCAAAATTATTTCTCAATACTACTTAAACAGAGTTTGATCTTGGTTTGATTATCACTCTTTTATTTTCTGATCATGTTTTACCTAGGGGCATATAAGCAGTTATGAGTTTTCTTTGATTGATTCTCAATTGATGGTTGTTATGTCTTCTGAGTTACTCCATGATGTCTATGCAAAGATAAAGAGTCGCAAGGATGGGGGGCATAACATTTTCTTGGTTTTCTACGTATGTTGATTGTTCCAAATGATCCTATAAATTTTACCTAACTTGGATGTTTATGGTAAGAGCTGCCACCATGAGTGGATAGCCGCATATATCTTAATCTTTGTTATGTGTAAACTACGGTGAGGTTGAAATAATTTCCTTGTTTGTTTTCTAAAATCATATTCTCACTAAGGTATACGAAGCATAATGTACCCAAGGATATGAATTTTCAAGGTCATTGTGGGTCCCATATCTTACCTTACACAAATTCTGATATAGTAAAAGGAAGGTGACTAGCTTGTTATCCTGGCTTCCATGCCTTGATACCTAAAGTCTATCTCTGACATTTCATTCAATAAACATAGTATTCATACTTTCATAATATCAATGGGTATTAGTGATTTTTGTACTATTAGGTGATACCTGTCTTGACAAGAGCCTAATAATGATAAAAAAAGATACAATATCGACAAATCAGTGACAATCCTAAGAGTCTACATGTAGATGCATTTAGAGATTGCATGATTAATTTTTACTAAGAAAGAAACAGTATAAGGGATTTGAGCTCAAAATGATTTCTAATTTCATTCATAAATCCAATATTAATTACATCATCAACTATTACTGCTATCAATGCTTCCCAAAATCTTTGATCAATCGGGAACGAAATCAAAATCACATTTTCACGTAATTAACTTGGTTCTTGTGTGTTTACTCTTAAATACACTCCTATTTCTCTATTCTTCTAATTCATTCTTTCTTGACCTAACCACTCCATGCAAGTGATATGTTCTTTCAATAGATGGATTTTATTCTTTCCTTCGATTTTGTTCCCAAGGGGGCATGATCACACTATCATCAATCAATTTTTTTCTCGAAACAACATCAAAAATGATTTCATTATCGAACAACTAGGGGCATGATAGTTTCCTTGACTAAGTCATAACTGTTGGATAGAAATATTTTCTTGTCATAAGCTAGATATCTTGTGTTTCCTTGTTTTAAAAGATTCTTACTAAGCTCCTAGCAGCTTCATACTGACTTTTGGATGACAACCAAGTTTGGAATCAGTATTATCAATCTTTGGACTACAATCAAGTTCAGAATTGGTATCTTTAAGATATTTTATTGACCTTTGTACGAAAACCAAGTTCAAATTCAAATACTATCATTCTTAGTTCAATCAAGTGTAAGACTGATCTCATCAGGCGTTTCATTTGATTGTGAGCGAAATTCTCAATCTTTTTGAAGTCAAACATCAAAAACTTTCTTTGAATCAAATGTGTTTCTCGCACATCTATTCAAAGAGGGGAAAATGTAATCACCTAGATTTGGTCTGCTCTGACTATAGACCCTATTTTTCCTAAGTGTGATCATACCCCAATTATGTCCAGACAACTCTTCAATCGACTGGCATAATTCTTTCGAATCTGATTTAATTTCCTAAGTGATTTAATCACTAAATTTTATTAATCACCTAAGCCAATCAAATCAAATCAATTCCTGGCTAAGGTAATTAATTTAAAAGGAATTAAATAAATCCCTATTATATCTAATCACTTGCAAAACCCTATCTTCTAGCCTAAATTAATCTAATTAATTGGCTATAGTCCTAATTAATTATCTAAAGCAATCAAAGGCTTAAATAATTAATTTCCCTATTTTTGATTGAATATATTAAATATAATTCATTGTATTAATATTCCCCTTAACCCTAACCTAACCTATCTCAACCACCTTAACCCTGGGTTTAAACCCATCCCAACCTATTCCCCCCATGCTAAGCCTAATCCTAATTTTAATCATATCCTAACCCACTTTCTAATGTTGTCACATTCCTAATTTTGTGATTAGGAGTTCAACCCACTTGAGAAAGTCAACTTTCTCAAGCTTGGCTCCCTCTAAGTCCACCTTATCAAGCTTGGACTTACACCCCTCACCATGCCTCTTAATTACTCTCATTAATACATTATTAATGGAGATTCCTCAAGCCCATGCCTCATCAATGCCTTTGGCATTAATGTCTCTTACACCTCATTAATGGTTTTTACACCTCTATTAATGAACCTTGTCCCCCTCTCTTTCCTCATTTCTTCTATAAATAGAATGAGTTTTTGAGCTCAATTGGCCCTTAATTTTAGAGTTGAAAAGCATTGTTATGTTGTTTAGATTAATTTTGAATTCATATTGCATAGTAGTTTTATATTATGCATTGTTATTATCATACTTTTTAGAGCTAATATGGATGTTTAGTGAGCATTAAGATTGGTTTTTATTCAGATCTTCCATTCTTAGGTTGTATATGTCACTAATTTGTGCATAATCCAAGGGCATGATTATGGCATTCTTCAAACTCCTCCTAGATAGGAAGCAATAGATTTCTTTTATTATTTAGCTTCAAACCTTTTATTTTTATGTTTTTCTACTAATATAATGATCTATTGAAGTGTCATGTTGCAGATAACATGTGTAGTAATTAACACACACAAAAAGGTGATTCCTACTCCTTTTAACACTAATGGGTTGCTCACACATGTGTGAGAAACTCCTAAAAAAAGGAAGCCACCAACTTCCTTTAATGTAGCCACTCTTTTGTCTCCCATTCCATTCCTCAAGATTTGCTCACACATGTGTGAGCAAATCTTGAGCCACTCAAACCTTAAAGGCCTTTAAAGTCTTGTGTTGACTTTTGTATGGCTTATCATCTTTCCCTTGTGTCCTCTATGTGGCATCTATGTGGATGCCGCATGTGCTCCACCTCACTCAAGCCCTTCCCTTCCCTCAAAAAATCTATAAATAGAAGCTCTTACCAAGAGAAAATCATCCGTTATATTTGCATTGTTATCATTCTAGTTTAGCTATAGAACTCTTTAAGTATTTTAACAATTTTAGTTCATTTTCATGTTTTTAGTTCAAGTTTGAATCTAGATATCACATCTTAGGCATAATTTAATGAATCATAGTTTTTATTTTCAATCATATGTACATTATCTTAGATTAAGCTTGCATTTTCAATCATGGTGAGAGCTTGAGGCAATTTTATCAATACTTGTTCTTGAGTTCATCACTTTTTGATCATTTAGCTTGCATTTTTCTTAATCATTTAGTGGGATTTAGTTATTGTGTTGGGAGAGCACACCCACATTCCTCTCTAAGAGAAAATCAACAAGGCTTGTGTGCACTTTTTTTCCTCATCGGAGGTTATGATGGAAACTCTTGTATTTGATCATGCTTTTTGATATATTGATATGGTTTATATGTTCTAATGTTTGCATGTCTTAGCGTGATCCCAATAGGTAGGTTTTCATCATACATAATACCAATTGCATTTATGAGCATGCCCCTCAAAAAACATGAATTGAATTATCCCCTTGCTGAGAGGAAGGCTTATGCAGTGGTAAAGGCAGTGAAACACTTTAGATATTATATCTTGCATTCTCATTCTACTATGTATGTACCTAGTTCTACCGTCAAAGATGTCTTGACTCAACAAGAAATAGGGATGAATAACCGGGCAAACTGGATCTCAAGAATTTGGGAATTTGATTTATATATTCATCCTACAAAATTGGTTAGAGGACAAGGCTGATGAAAATTAATGGCTAAGAAAACACCAAAAAATGACACCGCTTTGGCCCTTTTTGTCAGCCTGTAGGATTCATGGTCTTTAGATGTGGCATACTACCTGAAGTATGGTGAATGTCCAACACATTTGAGTCCCAAGGAGAAAACAAAAATCAAACTTAAGGCCAGAAAGTATGTCATTATGGATGACATTCTTTATAAGAAAGGGTTGGATGGAGATTTCCTGAGATGTGTTGATAGAGAGCAACAAGAAAAGTTTCTTATAAAATTTCATAATGAGGCATGTGGTGGTCACTTTTCCTCTACAATAACTTCTTTCAAGATTATCAGAAGTTGCTACTACTAGCACATGATGTTTGAAGATGCTTATAAATGGGTTGTAGGTTGTGAAAAATGTAAGATTTTTAGTGATAAGCCATAATTGGCAGCACTCCCCTGAGGCCTATCATTATTGAATAACATTTTAAGCAATGGGGATTAGATTTCATCAACCCAATAAATCCCCCATCTAGTTCTATCCATACGCATATCATGACCACCATGAACTACTTCACTAAATAGGTCGAGGTGATCCCTACCAAGAAGACTACAACTAAAGTGGTGTGTGATTTCCTCAAGAATTACATACTGGTCAGGTTTGGAATCCCTCACAAGCTAGTTGCAGACAATGCTACTAATTTTTCTTCTCAAAAGTTAAAACTATTCTGCTATTATCATGGTATTTACTTATCTCATGCATCTGACTATTACCCCCAAGGAAATGGTCAAGCGGAATCAAGCAACAAAAACTTGATAAGGATTATGAAGAAATTGGTAAATGACAATACCAGAGATTGGCAAAAGAGACTGTTTGAAGCTCTTTGGGATAATCATACTTCTCCTTAAAGGGTGATTGGAATATCTCCATTTGAGTTAGTGTATGGTGTGGAAGCCGAACTTTCATTACCTCTAGAGTTGGCAGCAACAAAATTACAGAAGATAGTTGAAGATCAAGTCTTCCAGGTGTTGACGGGGTTTTGCTGACCGGGTCCGCCAACAGTCATAAGTTGTCACCGGGTACCGGAGGTACCGGCCAACTCCACCTATAAAGGTAGTCCAGGGAAAATAAATTCCCTAGGCCTTCAAGCACCTGGGTGTCGGGTCACGACGGTGTGGGGATCGGTTGGGAGAAGTGACTATTTTCGAGGGGGATAGCTGGTTTCTTCAACTCATTTTCTCCAGAGATTCAATAAGGTAAGGTTTTCCCCTAGCATTCTACACTTTGCAAATAAAATGAAAAAAAGATCCTGCAAGGTTAGAAACACTTCATCTAACTATAGTCATGTTTAAACATCCAGAACATCAATAATACTCTGACATACTACACTAAATACTGAAGAAATACACAACCATCAGCTAGTATTTTATCAGTAGCGAGGGTAAGAAGGTCGTTGATCTATTTTAACATATCAGAGTAGAAGACATAAAGAACATAAAACATAAAATACCATTAACTCAGAAGCAGGAATGCCAACAACATCATTACACATAATTCTTCCTTCTTCATTAATGTCTCTTCCAGCAAGCACTGGTGCGTGGTACAATGGTGGGTCCAGGGGAGCATCTAACTATTGAAAATAGAACCATGGAGAATTGAGCTCTGCAACTTAAAAAGATAAATTACTTTTCTATTACTATGGACAACAAAATCATCAATTTCGCCCACCCTTGGACATGGGTCGGTCTGGCTATTTATACAACTCTCTTCTAACCCTAACCCTATTTTACATCATGTTTCAATAAAATACAATATCTGGACGCCGGTACTACAAACGCCACCCTACAAAAGACCTTGAGACGGAATAGGCCTGTCATGTCAGAAGAATAAGACAAGAATATACAGTGAAAGAATCAGCCTTGAGAAGAGAGCTAGAAAGAAGAGGGAAGAAAGTAGGTCCCCCGGGGAATGAGGCTACATGCTTCATAAATGAGAAATGCGGCGCCCTGTCTCCAATGTGCTAGGTGTACCTCCGAGCGGTGCCTCAAGAAGACCATCTTTTTAGAAAAATAACTGTTGAGTTGACACCCCCTTGATGCAGCCAACCACCTTCTGACAGCCTTTATTTACCACTTCTGAAAGTGATCGGTCGGCCTCGGGGACCGGGACACAAATCACTTGAAAGAATACAGAATTTTGGATACGAGATCTGGGAACTTACGTCCCCAAAAGAATAAAGAATACCCAATGCTTTTAGTTTTCCCCAGCCCCCCAGAGAAAGCTCAAGGTTGCTTATTATCATTGAATGCCTGGAGGAGGTGGGAAATACCATCCTCGTCAATATCTTTTAAGTTGGCCCTTCGGTACTTAGCCACTTCAATTTGTTCCCCCAGGTCTGGAACATTCCCTTTAAACTCATCGGCCATTTTTGCTGCGTCATGGCCACTAAGTACCATGCGAGTCAATTTTTTCATATAGGCCCCATCTATCCCCTCCAGGGATTGATACCGGGACTTCATTATTTTATCAAAACTCCCCAAAATTGAATCCTCTAGGGTACATGTATCTGTGCTGAGGGGGTCGGCCCCAGAAGTCTTTATTACAAAAGACTTGTATAAATTGAAAGAATATTTTACTACATTGATTTTATCTTGCAGAGACCCTACCAGTTGCTTGATTACCTCCAATGTGAGGTCAAGTCTGGAGTGTTGGGTCCTCACAAAATCAAATGATTCATACCCCAGAATTCCAGATTCAGAAATAATTTCCTCTCCCAGGCTAAGGAGTTCCTCAAGCTCCACCTTCCATGCTTGATAATTCTCAATATCACCCTCCCATAGTTCAATAATAATTTCTGCCTGGTGTACAACCTGCCGAGCCATATACAAATCTGGGAGGGTGGATACCAGAAAACGTCGGGTGTTTCCTAACTGCAGGGCGACCCATTCGTCCACTACTTGGGCCTTCTTCTTCATTATTCGCAAGGAGTCTATGTCACTCTGTGGTAGATCTTCAGAGGTGGAGGCTTCTGAAGGAGCGGCATTGATGGGTCAAGCCAACTCAGTGAGCAATCCCATAAGGTTTGCATTTTTTACCTTTACTGTCTGAGCCTTTGGGCTTCTTTCTCATAACGGGCCTCCACTGCCCTAGCTGCCTCCTTTAGCAAGTCCACCTCGCCCTGCTTTCCTCTTTTACCCAACAATACCTCTGCAATGTCATAATCCCCAGGTTCCGCAGTTGCTTCATCGGCGCCTGGGGGAGGTGTTGCCATAATGACAATTATTTCTCTGCCTGGCCCAGTTCGGAGAGTATGAACTGTCTGGGCTTTTTTGGCCTTTGGTGGGGCCTGGACTTGGGCCATCATTTCGGCTAGGGAGATAGGAGCCACAGGATTTGATGGAGCTTTTCTCTTCCTGCTCTCTATTAGCCACTTAGGCGGTAGGGGTGGCCTTCCTGCCAGAATATGTTCCCTTGGTTCTTCCCGGTAGTCCTGCGGCTGTTGCTCCTCAGTGGCGTGGACCTCATCGGTCCCTCTCCCTGTATCTTCTTCTGTAGCAACATTTTCTTCGTCAACCTCCATCTCCTCAGCCTTGTACTCTATATCTATTATTTTGTTTGGACTTTGGTAGGATTCCTCGGGGATATCTTCTTCATGTTGCTCTTCCTGTTGTTCTTCTTCCACTGTCGGGGCTTCTTCCTCTGTTAGTACATCTTTTGGTAGTAGGGGAGGGGTGGGGCTAAGATTCAAAGTTTGGGCCGCAATAATCACCTGCCCAAAGGTTTCTCCCAGGAGTGGCCCTTGGAACGTGGCGGCTGGGGTTACGGTTATTCTCGAAGGTCCGGTTCCCCCAGCAGATGTCATTTGTTCACCTTGCCTTTGTTGGTCCACTCCTGGACCCTGCTCTTGCCCTTTCTCTTCTACCTGCTTTTCTTGTTCCTGTGCAGGCTCTTGTTCAGGAGCTTCTTGCTCTGTAGCTTCCTATTCTGCCCCTAGGACTTCTTTCCCTACTTGTCTGTTGTCCCCCTGCAAGTTGCCAAATTCATCGGCCGCAAAAACATCATCAAATTCTTCTTGCGGAGGGGGACTAGCTGGGACTTCAGTAGGCTCTATTTCCTTCTCTGACTCTAGGGAACCTGAAGAGAGGATTTCTACTTGTTGGGCTTGGGACATTCCCAACCTTTGCTCTGCCTTGGACTTTTTGTTAATGCTTTTCTTTCTCCGGGTTACCAAGGGTAGCCCCACATCTCTTATTACTGCTGCTTCCATTGGATCCACCCTTGTTTCCATCACCATTAAGGATGCCAGCGACGGGGAGGAAGAGGGGCGAATTGGCCTGGCCATAAGCGGTGGGGTGGCCAGCCATGTTATTAATTGCTCCCTCATCTGTTGGGAGGCTGCCACTGATTGTTTGATCTATTCTTTGATGGGGAATTCCTATGCAGAAGGGTTTGTATCTATCTCTTTTCCCTTATCTACTCCCTATGAAGAATTCCTAGCCCACGGAGTTAATTTTGGTACCGGCTGCAGAGTCAATTTTGGTGCCGACTGGGCTGCTCAGCGGGTACTTCCAAGGCACACCTTCTTGAAATAGGTGTGACTTCGTTTGACCACCTCTCGAGTGAAGTCCTCAATTGTGGGCCCTTCCTGGGTGTCCCAATTTACTGGTGGAAGAGTTCTTTTATCGATCCCCTTTGCCTTGTACTGGGGGTCGATTATGGGGGCAGCATCTGAGAAGCCCGTCAGGAACCTCCGGAGCCTCAACTTTTGTATCATGTCAGCTGTCATTCTGAAGTAGTTCCTACTTCACACCTCTACATCATCTTGGAAATCTACCCCGAAATATTCCATATGGATATGATGGGGCTCTGAAGCCCGGGGCAGTGCCGTTGCTATTTTTCCGTGCAGATCAAAAATTTTCCGCGCTAAGTAAAATTCTTCCAAGTTGTAACTTTTCAGTTCATTGTCTGCCTCTTTTGTGGTGGCCAGGCTGCATGTTTAGTTCCCACAGGTGATTGGGAATGGAATGTTGGGTATCTTTTTCAAGGCAAAGAGGGCATGTACCTCCATTTTTTTCCTGCAGTATTCCAAGAGCACGATCTTGTCCCCACAGTGTTTGGGCAACAAGTAGGGTTTTTCGAAGAAGTTGGTGACCCTAATGTAAGTGTGTTGTTAGAACTGGATGTAATAATGTCTATAACTATGGACCAAATTCATCACCTCTATGGATAGGCGGTATCCAGTGTCCCGGGTGGGTGTTAGCAGATGATAATAAATGAACGCATCATTTACCTGGCAAAAACTAGGGAAGCTGGCCTCCCATTAAACTTATGGAAAATGGTCCCACGGTGCCTTTTGTCCTGGGCCAATCTCGAGCACGTCGTCTATAAGTAGGCCATGGGCATGGGGCCTCTACTGTGCTAGGGCCCAAAAAACATAAGAACTCATATAGAATTTCTTATTCCTATCCAGTTGGAGGAACTGGGAGTCGACATGGTTGGAAATTATTGCTGCCCAGTCGAAGTATCCTCCCTTGGTAGAGATCCCGAGGAGGAATCAATATATCCATCTAGCAAACTCTTGGGTGGAGGGTTGCCCAAAGACCCAGGCCAATGCTATCATTCCCATCTAAATGCTCTCTTTGAATTCAGAGCGGGGAATTTCTATCTTCATCCTTTTAGGGTCCCTCTTTGGGACCTTCAGCCAATGGTTATTCATGTACACCCGAGCCGCATCCTCTAGCTGTGTGAATTGGGCCAAGGCATCCATCCTTGTAACCACTGAGGCCTTGGAAAATTGTGGGTTTTCCAGACCCGCCCGGAATGTGTCTGGGTCGAGGGATACCAGAGGAGTAGGGTATCATGTTGGTTCTGTGGCTACAAGCATAACAACCCAAATAGAAGAGTTGTAATTGGTGGCCAGTGTTAAGATAAGCTCTAGAGATTGCACGGAGCACAGGAAATAAGTCGCCTTGAGGATTCTGGAGTCCCCAACGTTGATTGCTAGCTGATCTCCAGCCTGTTGCTGGATATACATTATTTTTACCAAGGCCTGCATCTTTGGCCATGTTCCGACACTGGTGTCGGTAATAAGTTTGACTTTGGACTCGATCTTTGAGCCCATTATGATGTTGTCCTGCACGAACTTCATAGTCAGGGGCATCTTCTCCAAGGCCTTCTCCATTTTAGATTTTACTGCCGCCCTGGTGGCTGCCGCAGAAGGTAGCTCTGGACTTCCGGGTGGAGAGGATGCGGATGCTTCAGACATGTTTGGGAAATGATCTCTGAAACTTGTAAGGAAAAGCGACCGTTAGAATGTATCAATCAAAATAAATATTTCAGGGTCCGGAGATCTTACCACCGTGATGCTGGCTTTTCCTGAAAAGTTAGTTTCATTCAAAAATAGCCGAAAAGTAAATGCACCACAAACTTAAGAATTTTCATTAAACATCTGGGTCTAGGAATTTTATCACACTTGGTAAAGACACGGGATGGATGATGGTAGGAGACCCGAAGCCTGGAGAAGTAACCGTTGGTGAGGATGTGTAAAAAGGCAAGTCATCAAGCCCACGTGGGTGTTACGTGCATAGGTATTAAATGGAAGTTATGGCGATGACAGCGGAGCCAACTGTCCGAATGCACAAAAAGTGAAGGCCACTTGGCTGGAATTGATTGTGTGCATGGGAAATAAATGAGTGTCTGACTAATTTCATGGAAGAGAGAGAAAACTACCTGTTTGAAACCAGTCGAGAGCCGGGTTTGAAACAGGCAATTTTCTGCCTCGAAACAAGTTTATGGGCAGAAAACCAGCAACACAAGCGACTCGACCACCTTGTCAAGCCACTTGGAAGGATATACATGAAGGCTGAGGGATATATACATGGGAAGGGAGGGATATACAAAGACTATACACAAATATACACATATATGCAATGCGGAATGATGTCTGCAGGAAATAGGCAAGGTAGAGTATATACAACTATCTACATAATCTACAAACCGACCACTCCTGCATAGAGGGTGGACAACCCTCTGGTAGAGCCGACCCACCAACAGGCAGAAAAAATAGAAAAACATAAAATAAATAAAATAGAAAGATGAAAAATGAAAGCAAGACAAAAGAAACACCAAACAAACCAGAAAAAAATAAAAGGCGGGAACAGGAACACCAACCTGAGAATGCCGAAGGGTGGAGGAAAGGAAGAAGTTACCATGGGGGCTCTGTAATAGCTTTAGCTCGTCAAACGGTCACAACCGCCACCACAAAGCACCCACAATCGCCTGAAGATGACTGGAAGTGTTAAGCACTGATTATCAGTAACTCTCTGCAAATTGCTCTGTTAATCGCTCTGAGATCACTTTGTTAATCGCTCTGAGTGCTCAAAAGTTTTAATCACAGTAAATGTGAAAATGACAGCTAAGTGTTATTTATACCCATGGTAAAAAGGGTAATCTTCCTTCTTTCGGAAATCTCTGGATAAGCAAACCTCCGGACCTCGGGCCCGGGGATTCCCCATAAAGACAACCTTTTGGCATTTTGGCGAAGAATCCCAGAGTCTGGAGTCTGGTTCTCAATGAAGGATGACCTCTGGGACCGGAGTCCCAGAGGTGAAAAACCAAACAAGTGAAACACAACAACGGGGGAGAAAACCCCGGAGAAAGAAAAACAAAAGGAAAAGACAAGGCAAAGCCGCAAGAAAAAATAAACAAAGAAAAAAGGGGGGGACCCAACATTTTGCACACAAAATGTAGGGACGGGGATGCAGGCCATAACAAATGGTGACTATCTAGGACAAATACCTTATCGCATTTAAGAACTATAGAATCTTTGGTTAGCAAAAATGGAACAAGCCGCTTCCCGAAGTGTCTGACAGGCAAAGAGCAACATATCCGAGAGGATCCAACCATACGGGAATTAGTCTGGAGTCCTTCATCAGCGGTGTCGTGTGTGCTTTGGAAAGAAATCAAGTCGATGACCTCTGGGAGGAGTAGAGAAGAGGCACTAATTACATCAAACCGGTCGTCAATTTTCTTGTTTCCCCCGGAGGCCAGAGTTTCATCCCATTTTTCCTCTTTTGCCATTTTGTTTGTTTCTAGGTGGGGAAGGTGGTACTTCTTTCACCATTAATCTTAAGCTTAGCTAATTTCAATGGTGGTACTTCTTTCACCTGTCCACCTATATTTAGATATTTGAAGAGGGGATAAAACTCTGGGCCCGAAAAGAATTTTTTAAGGTTTCAGACCTGGGTCAACCAATCAGTACAACCGATCTACCCTCGGCGTGTCTGATTACTTGTTC
Source organism: Thuja plicata (assembly GCA_018584345.1). Classification (NCBI taxonomy): domain Eukaryota; kingdom Viridiplantae; phylum Streptophyta; class Pinopsida; order Cupressales; family Cupressaceae; genus Thuja; species Thuja plicata. Next base: position 4,431,294 of record MU227547.1, read on the forward strand.
CTTGTATTACTTGTGTTCACTGATTTCCAGACTTTCAGAGGCAACACCTGATGGAGATTTCTCAAAATGTGCTACATCCTATGAAACAACACCGGAGACTAGGTCGACTCCACTATGCTAAAGACAGATTCCAAAGTTCACCATGTCGTAGACATCATACCGGAAACCAAATTTTATGCGAAGCATTCCAATTCCTACAAGACAGAACAAAATGCTGGGACCGAAAGAAAACCGAAAACAAAAATAGAAACAACGAAAGAGGACTACCTCGGGGGACAGCTAACAAGGCTATTTACAAGATAGGGTACCTCGCAATGAGGCACCCAGAAAAAATATTTACAAGCGGAAGGCTTTACATATAATACAACTTTGGAAAAACTTACCCTATTCGAAGTAGTGTTTGAGAAATTGTCCATTAACAGGCAATGCAACAGGTTCCCCAGTCAAGGTGTTAAGGCAATAAGTATTTGCCCCGCAGATTTCCGAGATTAGGTATGGTCTGAGGCAGAGCCATTGGAACTTGGTATGCTTCCCTTTCTTTTCCCGGGCCTTGTCCCACAACAAGACCAAATCTGAAATCTGAAAAGCCTTGTATTGGGCTCTTCTGTCAAACCATCATTTTACCACTACTTGATGATGCGTAAAATGTTCAAGGGCTACGTCTCGCTGTTCTTCCATTCGTGCTAGATTTAAGATCCAAACCTCCACGATGTTGTCCCTATTGCTAAATGGCTGCATAAACTATAGAACGGGGATCTGTAACTTAACTGGGAATACCAGGTTCTGACCATAAATTAGATGGAATGGGGATGTTCCCAGGGTGGCCTTGACACGAATGCAATCCACCCAGAGGGAAAATTTCAACTTTTGATGCCAATCCTGGGGATTCTGTTCTAGCAGGTGTTTGATTCAGTAACGTCGTTCCCCTAGGGATAATAGTTGCGGGAGAACTTCAAAGTGATCTTTCGATTGTAGGTCCATTCGAGTAATTGCACCGAAGAAAATGTCAAACCATTGTCACATACCAAAGCAAAGGGAATTCCAAACCTTGTGACGATGTTTTCTTCCAGGAATTTGATAACTACGTCTACCGTGTTGTTCTTGCATGGTATGGCTTCAGACCACCAGGTGTAGTAATCAGTAGCAGTGAGAATGTATTGGTGTTTGACAGACGAGTTGGGGTTGATTTCCCTGATGAAGTCAAATGCCCACTAGGCGAAGGGTCTAGCCTCGTAGACTGGTTGTAAAGGCATAGCTGGGTTACACTTATGATGCACCGCGGTTTGGCAAGTATGGAATTTCCTTACATGAGTGTAAACATCCTTGAATATATAGGGCCAATAGTATCCAGCCCAAAGGATCTGATGGGCAGTGGCGTCGGCTGAGCCATGCCCGGTTCCATACTGCCCATGAAATTCATTGATCACTTGTACAGCTTAGTCTCTGTCGATGCACCAAAGGTACACTCCCTCATAGTTTCTACGGTAGAGCGTGGAGTTTTTTATCATGAAGTGAGCACTTTTCATCCGTAGGGCACGGCGTTTGTGGGGAGGTAATCCCTCTGGGAATTTATTATTTAGTAGCAAATATACCAAATCGGTATACCACAGGTCTTGGGTAATGCACTCCACTGTGTAAGTTTGACATTCTATGTGGGGAGTCTCTTCTGCCATCGCTCGGCTTAGTCCCTGGCCCTAGACTATCTTCATGGGCTGCATTTCCAAGTCATACTCCTGGAGGATGGCCATCCATATCCCCCGTCTCTCACTTAATTCACTCTGCATCAGCAGAGACTTGACGGCCTGGTCCAGAATGATAGCATGTACCTTGCTCCGGAGAATATAATGCCAAAATTTCTTCACGGCGCGAACTAGAGAAAAGGCTTTCTTTTCTAGTGATGAATATCGGACTTCAGCGTTCTTGAAGGGGGAGCTCATGAAAGCTATTGGTCATTCTTCCCCTTCAATCTTTTGGGTCAACACTGCCGCAGCAGAATGCGGCGAAGCAAAGGAGTAAATGTAAAATGAAAGAGAATAGTTCGGACTAGTCAGAACATGTGCTTCTATTATTATCTGTTTAATCTGGGTGAACATCCACTTTTCTTCAGGACTCCACTCAATTTTGGTGTCCTTCTTCATCATCTCATTGAGCAGTTTGACAATTTTTGTGAATCTGGTGATGAACCGCCGGAGGAAGTTAATCTTTCTGAAAAAGGATCGCAGCTCTTTCTTGCTGCCAGGCATTTGTAAGTTTAGTAATGCTTCTAACCTGTCAGGGTCTATGGATATGCCCTTCTCGGAGATGATATGCCCAAGAAACTTCCCTTCGGTGACCCTGAATATGCATTTCTTGGGGTTGAGGGATATCCTATACTGGCGACATCTCTCACAAATCTGAGTGAGATGGGTGGGATGGTCACGCCTATCCCAGGAAAAGATGGTCAAGTCATCCATGTAGATGATTATGCACTAATTCACAAGGCCCTCAAACACAATGTCCATGGCCTTTTGAAATGTAGCCCCTGCATTGATCAGATCGAAGGGCATTCTCCTGTATGCAAACATTCCCCACTTGGTGGTAAACATCATTTTCTCTCTGTCTTCATATTTAACCATGACCTAATTATATCCTGAGTATCCATCCAAGAAGGACATCATCTAGGATCCGTTCACTATCTGCAACACCTCATCCAATGAAGGGAGAGAGTGATTGTCTTTCTTGGAGGCCTTGTTCAGGTTTTGGAAATCCATGCAAAGGCAGATCTCACCATTCTTTCTTTCGTACAGGGACTAGGTTGGAAACCCACATAGTGTGCCATATTGGGAAGATTATCCTGGCCGACAGCAGTTTTTCTACCTCTTGACGAACCAGGGGTTCTATCAGGGGGTTGACCGGTCTTTGCTTTTGTCGAAAGGGCTTAGCATCAGGTTTCAGGGGAATAGTATGGGTTATGATGGATGTGTCATATATTTTCAAGTCTTCATAACCCCAGACAATTACGTTGATGTATTCTCAGAGAACCGCAAGAATCTTCTCCTTTTCCTCAGAGGAACATGAGGTACCAATGTGAATAATCTTTTCCTCATCGGGCTGGCCGATGTTGACCTTTTTGAACCTTCCTCCCTCAAAGGAGGATGACACCTTCTCCTAGGCCCGAGGGTTTGAGTCAAAGATTCGTTCCAGCATGACCATCCACTTTGAGATGGTGTTAGTGGGTAGGTCCATGATCCCATCATCTTCATCACCCTACCCAGTATCATCATGGTCTCTTTCTTCCACTGTCTAGTTTTCAAAGATGCCAACATTCACCATGAAGGCCAGGATATGCTGATCGTCCTCAAAAACTTGAAAGTGGGTGACCTTATCTAGAATGGACGGGGTAGGGACCATCTCAATTGACAATCTCCAGAGTCACAAGCCGGCCATTGGCTCAAGTGTGCTGGCAGAAATGGTGAGGGCATCCGGGACGTAGTTCTGTCACCGGGGAATGAGGTCAATGCCGAAGGCATCAAAATCTTTGATAAGGCTCCAAGCCCGGTTGCGGTATGCAGCCATCCTTTTTTCGTGACATGTGTATTGACTCCAGACTTGTTTAATAATAAACTCTAAATCACCCAGAGCCTAGAGACGGGTGACACCTTTCCTTAACGCAAATAAGAGTTCAAGGACCAAAGCCTCATACTCTGTGACATTGTTTGTATAGTTAAACTACAGTCTATAGGACACGAGGAAGGACTTCCCTCACGGGTTGATTAGTTGTACCCCAGCCCCATAGCCTTGTTTGGATTGGGACCCATCAAACTTGAGGGTCCATAAGTCATTGTTCGTAATCTGGGGCTGGGGAAGTGGAGTAGTCTTCGGATTGCTGCTAGGAGATTTGGGAGGGGCTCCCTCCCGAACCACTGGCGTGAATGTAGAATTTACCTATGGAGGTGTTTGGATTTGGGATTCCCGGGGAGATGGCACCAAAGGAGTGCATCTCATAGGAACACTGGGCCCTGGGGAATCAGTTGTATGTTGTTTATTCTGGAAGGTATCAAGGTGTCGGTTAGCGATTGAAAGGCAAGGTCTGTACTCAAGCTCTAAATGTTTTTGATAGTGTACTCAGCACCAAGTGTTGGATAAGAGTGTGGTAAGGGTTGCCGTGGTGCCTTGAGATTCAATCTCAACTCTCATCTTTTCTTCTAGGTCCTGGGCTCTCTGCAGCACTGCGAGATCCTCTCCAAGGATGAAATCAAATGTTAGGATTTCAAAGGGTCGATACACCCCCAGAGAAGTCTCAGAGAAAAAGATCTCATTGACCCTCCCAACCTCGGTAAGGGCCTGCTTCATTTGGGGTTCACTTTCGACCTGGATCTTATTTGATTCTCCTTCCCATGGAAGCCATAAATGGGTGAAGTCAGTCAAAAAGTATCCATTCAAGGACTTAAACCAATTCTGACTTAATAACATCCCATAAGTTTCGGGGATGTCCACCACTTGGATGTCAATTATGCTGGCTATCCTAGGGTCCTAGATAAGATGTATCCAAACATTCTTCAATTCTCCCACCATTTTCATAGTAGTCTTATACAGTTGGATCACTGCACCATTAGATGGGGTGGGATGGAATCCGAGCTTCTTACAAATGGACAATTGCATGATGTTACCTGAAGCTCCAGAGTCTACTAGGAAATTGTGTATATTTTTGCCTTGGATATTCAGGCCTAGTAGGAAGGGGGGATCCTCATTGTTTCCTTGGAAGATGGCCGCATTAGCATCTTCAAACAAGACGGTCTTGGGCAGGCGGCTGACAGCTTCCAGGTTTCCCAAGAGCTTCAGAAGAGACTTCTTCTACTTGGGACAGTTAAGCAAAACCTCCATCAAGGTCATGGAGGTGGTGGTCCACTCTAATGCCTTCGTAATGTCAAATTTTCCTCTCAGGAATTGGTGATTTTCCTCGGCGAGATCTTTTGCTTGGTTAGAGCTAGGACCTTTCAGAGGAGTGGGTCTGTCAGTCGTGTTACCCTCTGGGAGGAGGGGTGTCTTTGATAGGAGGTGTGGGCGTGTAAGCTAATCCTTTACCAACCTGACTTCAAGTATTATATGGAGTCTGCAGGTTAGTAAAGGCATTGGCCTTGAAGGGCGGGATAGATTCATTGAAGAATCCCTGTAGTTCAGATTCTTCCTCATCTTCCCTGGAAGTTCCAAACAAGATGGTGTCACAGGTGAAGGAATTGTGGGTTGGCTCTTGGACAGGAGACTCTGGAGGGGTGGTATCATGCGACTACTGCCTGTCTAGCTGGGAGATCATGATGACCTTCTCCAAGGTGGCACAGTTCACCTCGTTGTGTGAACCCGTGTCATGCAATCTACACCAATTAGTCATGGGCTGAAAATCTGCCACTTGTGTAAAGTGTGATGGTCCAGCGCCATTTTGGTTGGCATTTTGGTTTGGAGGCGGGCCTTCAGTGTTCGCGTTATTATTCCATTTTTGTTGATTGGGCCTAGACCCAGTGTTGAAGTTTCTTCCTCCAGTGTTGTTATTTAGTTGGCCAAAAAAAATGTTTCCCCTCTGGGAATTTGAATTCTGGGGTGCGTAGGACCCCGCCTTCAGTTGACCCATGTCCATGGTCAAGGTAGACAATATTTGCTGGAGGGATTCGACCTCGGTGGTCAACTGAGTGTTGGTGTCACAATGTGACAGTTATTATTATTGGTTTCCTGAGAAGGAAGCAGTATTAGCTAGAGTCGAGGGCGACAATCCTCTAGTCCCGGACGACTGACAGAAGGGCACTCCGGATGGTTGTGTCTAAGACTGTTGTTCCTGCTACAGCTAGTTCCAAGGGAAAGTTTCCAGACCCGGCACCGCCTGGGTCAACATCGGGTAAACGTACCAGGCCTGCTGGTCTATCAGGGGTGGTAGAGGATTCATCGCCATCGAGGGGGCACCCATCACCAAATTGGGGTTGTACCCCCCAGCATACGTAGTATCGTCGGGGACCATGTTGAAGGGCATACTCTGCCCAATCTTGCCTGGAGATTTGTTGAGGCCACGGGACAGTTCTAAAGCTAGGTTGTAAAATTTTTCCAAGGTGTCCCGGTCGCCCAAGGTGGTTGTTCTCCAAAGGAGAGTGGCAACGAAAGGGTCCATCGCGTTAAGATAGGTCTATATGGTTACTTCTGGGGATGGAATAAAAGGACCCGTGCACTGCTTCAAGGCGCGCTAGAACCTATGGTTGAATGTTGCAAGAGGTTCATTGGGTTCCTTTCTGATGGAGATGAACTGGCTATGGGACCAGGCTGGGTCCACATGCACGTGAAAGGCAGCTAGGAAGGCGTCCTCCATGTCCTGCCAACTGTTTATGGAGTTGGCAGGAAGGTTAAGGTACCAATTCAACTCACCTTGCCCTAAAGACAAGGGGAACATCTGAGTCACAACATCTTCATGTTGGATCCGGTGTTGATTCATGGCATCTTTGTATGCCTGCAAATGTTCTTCCACGGTCCGTGAGCCTAAGTGCTCATATCGTGGGCAGATTTTCTCCGGGTGAGAGGGTAAGTCATTGATTGCGCCCGAAAAAGTTTCCATTAGGGACCTGATATTTCTGAAATATGCTGCCATTGGGGGAACTATCTGTCGGGTAGTTTGGGCATTGGTTCCTGGGATTGCCTGAGAAGTTTGGGTATTCTAAGGTAGGCTAGACCCCCAGACAATGGCGGCTCGTATGACTTTTGAGGTCCGTTTCTTTCGAGCAGGAGGCTCAAGTTCGACAAACCTTTCGGGGTTCGGGCAGACCTAAGGACCCTTTCAAATTTTATTGGGGAGAAAGACACAATCCCGCTGAAGGCTTGCCCCTTAAAACTATAACTTGGGGAACCCTCAGGAGGTGTAAAATCAAAATCTCAGGAGGGGGATGAGTTCATGTCCTCCTTCTAGCGCCAGTTTCTGTTGACGGGGTTTTGCTGACCGGGTCTTCCAACAGTCATAAGTTGTCACCAGGTACCGAAGGTACCGGCCAACTTTGCCTGTAAAGGTAGTCCAGGGAAAATAAATTCCTCGGGCCTTCAAGCACCTGGGTGTCAAGTCACAACGGTGTGGGGCTCGATTGGGAGAAGTGACTATTTTCGAGGGGGATAGCTGGTTTCTTCAACTCATTTTCTCTGGAGATTTAATAAGGTAAGGTTTTCCCTTAGCATTCTACACTTTGAAAATAAAATGAAAAAAAGATCTTGCAGGGTTAGAAACACTTCATCTAACTATAGTCATGTTTAAATGTCTAGAACATCAATAATACTCTGACATACTACACTAAATACCGAAGAAATACACAACCATCAACTAGTATTTTATCAGTAGCAAGGGTAAGAAGGTTATTGATCTATTTTAACACATCAGAGTAGAAGACATAAAGAACATAAAACATAAAATACCATTAACTCAGAAGCAGGAATGCCAACAACATCATTGCATAAAAGTCTTCCTTCTTCATTAATGTCTCTTCGAGCAAGCACTGGTGCATGGTACAATGGTGGCTCCAGGGGAGCGTCTAACTATTGAAAACAGAACCATGGAGCATTGAGCTCTACAACTTAAAATGAGAAATTACTTTTCTATTACTATGGACAACAAAATCATCAATTTTTCCCACCCTTAGACATGGGCCGGTCTAGCTATTTATATAACTCTCTTCTAACCCTAACCCTATTTTACATCATGTTTCAATAAAATACAATATCTGGGGGCTGGTACTACCTGCGCCACCCTACAAAAGACCTTGAGATGGAATAGGCCTGTCATGTTAGAAGAATAAGACAAGAATATATAGTGGAAGAATTGGCCTCGAGAAGAGAGCCAAGAAGAAGAGGGAAGAAAGTAGGTCCCCTGGGGATCAAGGCTACATGCTTCATGAATGGGAAATGTGGCGCCCTGTCTCTAATGTGCTAGGTGTAATTCTGAGCGGTGCCTCGAGAAGACCATCTTGTCAGAAAACCAACTGTTGAGTTGACGCCCCCTTGATGCAGCCAACCACCTTCTGACAGCCTTTATTAACCGCTTCTGAAAGTGACCAGTCAATCTCAGGGACTGGGACACGGATCACTTGAAAGAATACAAAATTTTGGATCCAGGACTCCAGGATCCGGGAACTTATGTCCCCAAAAGAATAAAGAATACCCAATGCTTTGAGTTTTCCCTGGCCCCCCGGAGAAAGCTCAAGGTTGCTTGTTATCATTGAAGGCCTGGAGGAGGTGGGAAATACCATCCTCATCAATATCTTTTAAGCTGGCCCTTCGGTACTTAGCCACTTCAATTTGTTCCCCCAGGTTTGGAACATTCCCTTTAAACTCATTGGCCATTTTTACTGCGTCATGGCCACTAAGTACAATGCGATTTAATTTTGTCATCTGGGCCCCATCTATCCCCTCCGGAGATTGATACCGGGACTTCATTATTTCATCAAAACTTCCCAAAACTGAATCCTCTGGGGTACATGTATCTGTGCTAAGGGGGTCAGCCCCAAAAGTCTTTATTACAAAAGACTTGTATAAATTGAAAGAATATTTTACTGCATTGATTTTATCTTGCAGAGACCCTATCAGTTGCTTGATTACCTCCAATGTGAGTTCAAGTCTAGAGTGCTAGGTCCTCACAAAATCAAATGATTCATCCCCCAGAATTCTGGATTTAGAAATCATTTCCTCTCCTAGGCTAAGGAGTTCCTCAAGCTACACCTTCCATGCTTGATAATTTTTGATATCACCCTCCCATAGTTCAATAAGAATTTATTCCTAGTGTACAACCTGTCGGGTTGTATACAAATCTGAGAGGGTGGATACCAGGAAACGTCGGGTGTTTCCTATCTACAGGGCGACCCATTCGTCCACTGCTTGGGCCTTCTTCTTCATTATTTGCAGGGATTCTATCACTCTGTGGTAGATCTTCAGAGGTGGAGGCTTCCAGAGGAGAGGCATTGATGGGTCGAACCAGCTTAGTGCGTAATCCCATAAGGTTTGCATTTTTTGCCTTTACTGTTCTGAGCCTCTGGGCTTCTTTCTCATAATGGGCCTCCACTTCCCTAGCTACCTCCTTCAGAAAGTCCACCTCGCCCTGCTTTCCTCTTTTACCGAGCGATACCTCTGCAACGTTATAATCCCTAGTTTCCATAGTTGCTTCATCGGCGCCTAGGGGAGGTGTTGCCACAATGGAAACTGTTTCTCCGCCCGGCCCAGTTCGGAGAGTATGAACTATCCGGGCTATCTTGGCCTTTGGTGGGGCCTAGACTTGGGCCATCATTTTGGCCAGGGAGATAGGAGCCACGGGAGTTGATGGAGATTTTATTTTCCTACTCTCTATTAGCCACTAAGGTGGTAGGGGTGGTCTTCTTGCTAGAATCTATTCCCTTGGTTCTTCCCGAGTGTCCTGCGGCTGTTGCTCCGCAGTGGTGTGGACCTCATCGGTCCCTCTCCCTGTATCTTCATCTGTAGAAACATTTTCTTCATCAACCTCCATCTCCTCAGCCTTGTCCTTTGTATCTATTATTTCATCTAGACTTTGGTAGGCTTCCTCGAGGATATCTTCTTCATCTTGCTCTTCCTATTGTTCTTCTTCCACTATCAGGGCTTCTTCCTCTGTTGGTACATCTTTTGGCAGTAGAGGAGGGGTGGGGCTAAGATTCAAAGTTTAGGCCACGGTAATCACCTGCCCAAAGGTTGCTCCCAGGAGTGACCCTTGGAACGTGGCGGCTGGGGTTACGGTTATTCCCGAAGGTCCGGTTCCCCCAGCAGATGTCATTTGTTCACCTTGCCTTTGTTTGTCCACTCTCGGACCCTGCATCACTTGAGCCTCAGAGGCAATCTCTGGATTTGGCTCTTTCTCTTCTACCTACTTTTCTTGTTCCTATGCAGGCTCTTGTTCAGGAGCTTCTTGCTCTGCAGCTTCATGTTCTGCCCCTAGGACTTCTATCCCTGCTTGTCTGTTGTCCCCCTGCAAGTTGCTGAATTCATCGGCCGCAAAAACATCATCAAATTCTTTTTGTGGAGGGGGACTAGCTAGGACTTCAGTAGGCTCAATTTCCTTCTCTTCCTCTAGGGAATTGGAAGAGGGGATTTATAGTTGTTGGGCTTGGGACGTTCCCAACCCTGGCTCTGCCTTGGGCTTTTTGTTAAGCCTTTTCTTTCTCTAGGTTACCAAGGGTGCCCCCACATCTCTTATTATTTCCACTTCCATGGGATCCACCCCCATTTCCTTCACCATTAAGGCTGCCAGCGACGGGGAGGAAGTGGGGCGAATTGGCCCGGCCATGAGCGGTGGGGTGGCCAGCCGTGTTATTAATTGCTCCCTCATCTACTGGGAGGCTGCCACTGATTGTTTGATCTATTCTTTGATGGGGACTTCCTACATAGAAGGGGTCGTATCTATCTCTTTTCCCTTATCTTCTGCCTGTGAAGAAGTCCCAGCCCCCGGAGTTAATTTTGGTACCGGCTGCGGAGTCAATTTTGGTGTCAGTTGGGCTGCTCAGCGGGTACTTTTAGGGCACACCTTCTTGAAATAGGTGTGACTTTGCTCGACCACATCTCGAGTGAAGTCCTCAATTGTGGGCCCTTCCTAGGCATCCTATTTTACTGGTGGAAGAGTTCTTTTATCGATCCCCTTTGCCTTGTACTGGGGGTCGATGGTGGGGGTGGCATCTGAGAAGTCCGTCGGGAACCTCCGGAGCCTCAACTTTTGCATCATGTCAGCCGTCATTCTGACATAGTGCCTACTCCACACCTCCAAATCATCTTGGAAATCGGCCCATAAATCTTCCATATGGATATGATGGGGCTCTGAAGCTCGAGGCAGTGTCATTGCTATTTTTTCGTGTGGATCAAATTTTTTTCGCGCTAAGTAAAATTCTTCCAAGTTGTAACTTTTCAGTTCATTGTCTGCCTCTTTTGCGATAGCCAGGCTGCATGTGTAGTTCCCATAGGTGATTGGGAATAGAATGTTGGGTATCTTTCTCAAGGCAAAGAGGGCATGTAGCTCCATTATTTACCTACAGTATTCCAAGAGCACGATCTTGTCCCCACAGTGTTTGGGCAACAAGTAGGGTTTCCCGGAGAAGCCGGTGACCCTAATGTAAGTTTGTTGTTGGAACTGGATGTAATAATATCCATAACTATGGACCAAATTCATCACCTCTGAGGATAGGCAGTATCTAGCATCCCGGGTGGGTGTTAGCAGATGATAATAAATGAACGCATCATTTACCCAGCAAAAATTAGGGAAGCTAGCCTCCCATTGATCTTGTAGAAAATGCTCCCATGGTCCCTTTTGTCTCGGGCCAATCCCAAGAACGCCGTCTATAAGTAGGCTGTGGGCGTGGGGCCTGTGCTGCACTAGGGCCCATAAAACATAAGAACTCATGTAGAATTTCTTCTTCCTGTCCAGTTGGAGGAACTGGGAGTCGACATGGTTGGAAACTATTGCTACTCAGTCGAAGTAACCTCCCTTGGTAGAGATGCCGAGGAGGAAGTAATACATCCATCTAGCAAACTATTGGGCAGAGGGCTGCCCAAAGACCCGAGCCAATGCTATCATTCCCATCTGAATGCTCTCTTTGAATTTAGAGCGGGGAATTTCTATCTTCATCTTTTTAGGGTCCCTCTTTGGGACCTTCACCCAATGGGTATTCATGTACACCCAGGCCGCATCCTCCAGCTCTATGAATTTGGCCAAGGTATTCGTCCTTGTAACCACTGAGGCCTTGGAAAATTGTGGGATTCCCAAACCCGCCTGGAATGTGTCTGGGTTGAGGGATACCAGAGGAGTAGGGTATCCTGTTGGTTTTGTGGCTACGAGCATAATAGCCAAACAGAAGAGTTGTAATTGGTGGCCAGTGTTAATATAAGCTCCAAAGATTGCACGGAGCACAGGAAAAAAGCCACCTTGAGGATTCTGAAGTCCCCGACGTTGATTGCTAGCTGATCTCCAGCCTGTCGCTGGATATACATTATTTTTACCAAGGCCTGCATCTCTGGCCATGTTCCAACGCTGGTGTCGATAATAATTTTGACTTTGGACTCAATCTTTGAGCCCATTATGACATTGTCCTGCACGAACTTCATAGTCAGGGGCATCTTCTCCAAGGCCTTCTCCATTTTGGATTTTACTGCCACCCTGGTGGCTGCCGCAGAAGGTAGCTCTGGACTTTCAGGTGGAGAGGATGCGGATGCTTCAGACATGTTTGGGAAATGAACTCTGGAAACCTGCAAGGCAAAGTGACTGTCAGAATGTATTAATCAAAATAAATATTCCAGGGTCCGGAGTTCTTACCACCGTGATGCTGGCTTTTCCTGAAAAGTTAGTTTCATTCAAAAATAATCAAAAAGAAAATGCACCACAAACTTAAGAATTTTCATTAAACATCCATGTTTGGGAATTTTATCACACTTGGTAAAGACACGGGATGGATGATGGTAGGAGACTTGGAGCCCGGAGAAGTAACCATTGGTGAGGACGTGTAAAAAGGCAAGTCATCAAGCCCACGTGGGCGCCATGTGCATAGGTATTAAATGGAAGTTATGGTGATGACGGCGGAGCCAACTGTCTGAACACGTAAAAAGTGAAGGCCACTTGGCTAGAATTTATTGTGCGCATGGGAAATAAATGAGGTTTGACTGGTTTCATGAAAGAGAGAGAAAATTGCCTGTTTGAAATCGGCTGAGAGCCAGGTTTCAAACAGGCGGTTTTCTACCTCGAAACGAGTTTATGGACAGATAACCAGCAACACAGGAAACTCGACCACCTTGTCAAGCCACCTGGAAGGATATATATGAAGGCTAAGGGATATATACATGGGAAGGGAGGGATATACAAAGACTATACACAAATATACACATATATACAATGCGGAATGACGTCTGCAAGAAACCAGGCAAGGCAGAGTATATACAGCTATCTACATAATCTACAAACCAACCACTCCTATGCAGAGGATGGACAACCCTCTGGCAAAGCCGACCCACCAATGGGTGGAAAAACCAGAAAAATAGAAAACAAACAAAACAGAAAGATGACAAACGAAAGCAAGATGAAAGAAACACCAAACAAACAGAAGAAAACAAAAGGCAAGAACAAGAACACCAACCTGAGAATGTCGAAGGGTGGAGGAAAGGAAGAAGTTACCACGGGGGCTCTGCAACAGCTTCAGCTCATCAAACGGTCACAACCACCACCACGAAGCACCCACAATCACCTGAAGATGACTGGAAGTGTTAAGCACTGATTATCACTAACTCTCTACAAAGTTCTCTGTTAATCGCTGTGTTAATCGCTCTGAGTGCTCAAAATTTTTAATCGCGGTAAATGTGAAAATGACAGCTAAGTGTTATTTATACCCATGGTAAAAAGGGTAATCCTCCTTCTTTTTGAAATCTCTGGACAAGAAAACCTTCAGACCCCAAGCCTGGGGATTCCCCGCAAAGATAACCTTTCAGCATCGTCGTGAAGAATCCCAGAGTCTGGAATTCGGTTCCCAACGAAGGACGACCTCCGGGACCGGAGTCTCGGAGGTGAAAAACCAAACAAGAAAATCACAACAACGGGGGAGAAAACCCCGGAGAAAGAAAAACAAAAGGAAAAGACAAGGCAAAGCCACAAGAAAAAACAAACAAAGAAAAAAGGGGGGGACCCAACATTTTGCACACAAAATGTAGGGACGGGGATGCAGGACATAACACCAGGATGCTTTAGACAAATGAATTATGTAACTTAATAAAATCCAAGAAGAAAGAGAAGAAATGGCAAGTCATATAGCATTGCATCAAGCCCGAGTAAATAAAGTCTTTGATCGAAGAGCCAAGCCACAAAATCTAATGGAAGGAGACCAAGTTTTTTTGTGGGATAAAAGAAGGGAACCTAAGGGTTCCTATAGTAAATTTGAATCATTGTGGAAAGGTCCATTTATAATCAGCAAAGTGATGGGAAATAATTCTTTCAAGCTGGAATACTCAGATGGCACTACTCTTCCCCTGACCTATAATGGTCTGAACCTAAAACTGTATCAAATGTAGGCAAGTTTTTTCCCGTCCCTTGTATATATTTTTTGTCTTGGTGTTTTCTTTTTACTCTTTTTCCTCTTGTTTTATTTTGGTGTGTTTCTTTCCTATTTGGTTTTTGTTCTCTATTTTTTGGCCTTTTGGGTTGACTCTCAGGTCTGTGAAACCAAAGTAACTAAGTTCATCCTTCTTCCTTAGAGTCCTCATCCCCAGTCATAGCCATTTTTACTACTGATTCTTACTTATTATTCATTGACCTTTCATTTGCAAGAATCCCTTGAATCTTTTTCTTCTCCGGCATCAAGGTCTCTTGTCGCCATAGTCTTTCCTATCTTTTGTGTTTCCTTCATGTCATTTGAACTTGAATCTTTTGTTTTCACCCTGTAGCATGTTTTTTCTTTCTTTCATTTTACGTGAATCAAGCGGCATGTGTTGAATAGTTGGTCTTTCCATTGAACTTTGAACTGTGAACTCTCTTATTTCAAAGTTCAAGATTCGACCGCGGTCCTCATCTTGCACCCTATTTGGGGTATCATTATCTTTTATTATTTTTCCACTCGCATTTTCTTTTTATAAATACACTAAGGGGAAGTCGTTTCTTATTTTTCATTGAGCTTAAATATTGAACTTTCTTAGTTCAAAGTTCAAAGATCAATGGGTGCTCTCAAGCCTAGAGGAGGAAAAGGTGGTGGTGACATGATGGAAGTGACAGTTGGTAGGAGGGTATGAACTCCATGCATGGAGCTGATATAATAATCATAAGAAGTGACAATTAAACATCATCTCACTCATGAGGAAGCACATTAATAAATGTTGCGATCAAGCAGACCTCTTGTCATCATTTATTAAACCTTTTTCTCGGTACATTATCATTGATTGCAAATCTTTCCACAAAATTTTAAAGAATTGGTTAATAAATAGTGGCGCTTAGTTCTTCCTTCTATTACTTTAAATTTCTTCTTGTGTAGAGAAAGGAAATAGAGTAGTTGAGCTATCATTTTCCTTCTCAAAGCTTAGGGAGGTTGCATAAATTTTTAGGTTAGTTCCCTTCTCCTGGCGCTCTTCTTCAAAGTTTAAGTTGTTTGTGAGTTTAAGATTAAAAAGCCCATAAAACTTATGCAATTCTCTATGTTGTTTTCTTTATATTGTGTCTTGAGTACATCATGAAGGGTCTACTCCCAAATTTTGGGCGTACCTCTTGTTTAATTAGTTCATTTCCAGAGTGCAATGATACAACTATCAAGTCAGGGGCATTAGAGGAAATTAGGAACAAGATCAAAAATCATGTCCTAGGTTCTACAATAGAAAAGATAATCTAGAGTAGGTTAGCAAAAGCTGTCGCATTTCCAATTGTGACTCTGTGCCCAGAATTGGTAGCAAAATGTGATGAGAACTATAATAGGGAGGAAAATTGTATCAAAAAGATAGATGGAAGCCCATTGGTTTTCATAAAAGAATATGTAATTTTGATAGCAATGGGAATTTCATAAAAATATCCCTATGAGGGTTGGACTACTTCCTCCTCTCAGTCCATATTTTCTAGAAAAAGGCAAGTTTATAGGAATGAAATCACTCAAAATTGGTTGTTAAATTCATAGAAGGGAGGGTCTATATAATCCAAGCCCATAACTATAGATCATTTCAAGCCAGAGGTTGGGGAATTAGTAATATTTTTTAACACAATCTAGGGGAACCAACATGTGTATTATTGGAAAGAATGGATGTATTTCTACACATAGATAATCCTATACTGGCAGAAATTTATCAACTAGGCTGACAGTATTTCAGATGAGCTTCGTCATCAATTGGAAAATTTCTCAGGAAGGTCTAATTTCTATATGACCTCTTATTTATTCTATGTTATGGCATGAACTAGAGAATGGAAGGGTCTCTTCCACCAATCGCATGTTCCCAATATGAAGGTGTATGACTATTACCCCCACCTATAGAAAGAGTTTTACACAAACAAATTCATCAAAGTGAACGCTATCTTTTCCAGAAAATTGGTTTATGAACTGCAGGGGAATGTTGAATAGAGAATGTCGGAAGAAGCCAAAATTTTCATCAACACTTATGGAAGCTTCTTCATCCTGTTCAGGAGGTTCACCTATATAAGGGTCAAAGGGTTTTATGGAGAACCATTTAAGCTCCTGAGATATGCCCTAGATAGACATATCATTGCTAAAGTGGGTCATCAATTATCCCATGATCATAAAGGGGTAAAAGAGAAAAAGAGCAGAGCCAAATCCATCTTCCCCATTGAAATGGGATTATACACATGCAAGACTTTCTCTGATGTCATCAATCTAGAGTTGGAACTCAAAACGTTGAAGCTAAAAACCTTTGAAGCAAGGAAAGACTTTGACAGCAGAGGATATGTGGCCCAAAATTATAATTTACAACCTGAGTTTCAGCACCTCCCTCAAATGGAACATTATTGGGAGAATTGTTCAGATGACTTTGAAGTGAGAAGGCTCTCATGGTCGAGGTTCACTCTTAGCCAATTTGTTATCCTACAAATAGGTGTTGATATCATATAAGTAGAAGAAGAAGAAGGTGAAGAGGTAATTGACTATCTTTACAAAGTCAGGGTTAGTGGATTTTCATTGCCTGAAATAGAATAGAGTAATGAAGAAAGGGAAAAAATTCACATCAAAACACTTAGTGTGATCAAAAGAACATAGGAGTGGATTTCCAGCAAAAAGCCTCTTATTCAGAGGAGACATAATAAATGAAGATCTTCCATTATCTCCCTTGCAGAAAACCATATTCCATCTTCTAACATTGATGTTTCTGTTCCAAGTCCTTCCAAAACTAAAAGTAAGAAAATTTATAGTGTCTGCTATTTCACCCCTTCTACATGAATCACAAGAACAAGGTCCAAGAAAGAAGATATTGAAGTGGCTAGGGAGAAAGAAGTAATAAACCTATATGAAATGGAAAACCCACTGTTAGAGAATAATTCTTAGAATACACCCTCCAAAGATGTCAAATCTGAGAAGGATAACTAACCTGACACATGGGATTTTGTAGTTGTTGTGAATATTGGTTCCACGCACATAATGACCACCCCTTGCAAATACCACCCTCTAAACTTAAGTGGCTAGAAACATTAATCATCCAGAAGCAGAACATTTTTCCTATCACTCTGCCAGTGGAAGACATGGTTAGAAATTGTTTGAGGACTGCAGTGAAGCCAAAAAGGATCAGAATTAAGTCCAGAATTGACATTGATGAAAAAATGGGGCACTGGGTCACTGAACGTGAGGTTCCTAAAGATAATTAAGATCTCACTAAGGCCATGACCAATGACTACACTATTGAAAAGATGGATCTTGGAGATACAACTAGGGCGGCGAATGAAAAACATATGGAAACTTCTATTAAAAAGATACTCCACAGGACTTTTAAGGATGAAAGAGACAAAAAAGAGCTGAAGGCCACAATCAAGAAACTAACAAAAGTCATACAGGAAGTTTGGGACCCCAGTCCCATTTCATTAGCCCAAATGCCCCAATCATTCGATCCCCATCTACCTGAGATCATAAAAACACTTGATCAAATCCAGAGGAATAAGCTCATTATTGATGTGTTCAGAAAGTGGATAAATTGTATGATTCAACATGGGGGTAGTTCATCACTCGGCTAATCCAAACTCATGGAACCATTACAACATTAATTTCTAAGATGCAAACAGATTTATTTGAATTGGAAAAAGAGAAAAAGAAATGGGCTAATGTGATGAACTAGATGTATGAAATTGAAAAATATGGAGTAGCTAAATTCCTCACTGAAAATCTTGTCCCAAGTATGGATGATGACGTTCTATACGTATCAATTAAAATCATTGAGTGGCGGAACTCAGTTATCAAGTCAGGGCATGAAGGATTTACCCACCTATTCAATGAATTGAAAGGACTAACAAATACTATGCACAAAGATCTAAAGGGTCTGAACATCACTCTGATGGGAGAAGGTGCCCAAACCATTAAAGGGGTAGTGGAAATGATCCAGGAGTTTATACATAAAATCACAGTGATAAGAGATAATAAAGATCTAACTACATAGGATTTCATATGAATGGATAATATTGAGGCCAATGTAGTGGTCTGCATCGATCACCTGGAGTCCCATAAGCAGAAAATCATTCAGGTGCACAAAGATAAGAAGGTGTTGAAGCAAAGGATCAAAAATATTACCCTGTCACATCACCCCACTATCGTTAGTGTTTCAAGCATGCACAAGGAGTGGAGAAATGCTTAGGCCACTGATCTTTCTCAGGATCATTCTATGGACTCCAACTCTTCTGCCACTCCATGATCATGCTCTGCCAATCTCAGAGTGCCTTCAGCTGTCATGCTCATATTTTGTTTTTATCATGCTTTTAGTTTAAAAATTGTCTCATGCTGAAACTCTTGGAGAGTTTGTGGGATTTAATTGTTATGGTTTTAAAATGGTGGCTATATATAGTCCACAAAAACTTGGAAACAACTGATAACAATTTTTGAAGTAGAATAGAATCACTTTGATGCTTGTTTAGTTTTAGTTGTTAAGATATTTGGGAGATACTTCTAAAGATGTTTTTGAATCAATGAATGAAAAATTTATGCTTCTATGAATGTGTGCATTTATGGTTGTGAGTTGATCTCTATTAGGATATCTTTGGTTGATTAGAATATTTTATGGAAGTAAATCTATTAGTAAATCTTAGTTTTTCAATTATATTTAGTTTTACATTTTCAAATGTGTTGAGAAATCAAAGTCTGTGAGCTTTGTTGAACTTATATACGAGTTCTTTTATATTGGTAATCATGACATGTTTATGTGTGAGTTATTGTTAATGTCTTATTTACTTTTTGGTAAAAAGTATGTCTCTATGAATGGAGTTTAATTGTTTGAATATTCATTGAAAATATAATTGGGAGTTGTACCTTAATTTAGAAGATCAATAATTACATACATTTGATCCAAGTGTTAGTATAGGTTCATTATTTTGAAAGGGCTATGGAGTAAGAAATTAGTGATATAATATAAAGAAAAAGTCCATTTACAAACAGACCTCTATGAGATCATGCAACAACCATTGATGGAGAACCTATGCAGAACAAAGGAAATTGTTACAATGGTGAGAAAATTTTATTGTTCCCTTGGTCTCCTTGGCTTTTTAGCACAACGCTCAAGTTTATGACATGGATTAATTGCCTCTTGGGATTCTATATGTCTATTTGTTGTATCAAGAATTAACAAGATGATCTTTTGGTGGAATGATAACTTCTATTTGTAACAAGTGGTATCAAATCTTGGTCACTAGTTCAAATCCCTCACTTTCACTAGGGGGGATTGTTACAACAGTGAAAAAGGATGATTGCACCCTTGGTCTTCTTGGTTGTTAAATGCAATGCTCAAGTTTGTGACATGGCTTAACTTCCTCCTATGTTTCTATAAGTCTAGTGGTTCTGATTAAGTAAAAACAAGTTTTACAAGGACCCAAAACCTTTAAACAGAGTTAAACAAATATTCAAAGAAAGTACAGCAACAACTGTGCTGAGGCACCAAAAAAAGATAGCAGACAGACTAGCTAGCAACAGTCCCAAAGATAAACATGATAAAAAAGGATAGCACAAAAAAGGGGAGGGCCCAGGAAAAGATAGGTACATGCCATCAACCATTTCCTGGGCCTGAATCACCATAACCTCCATCTGATTGATAGTATTTTTGAGGTCACCTTTTTCCTTCTCTTTTTCCTCCCTTGGGCTCATATTTTTGGTGCTAGCCCTTGTGCAAGTTCCTAGGCCAGCGAGATCCTTGACAGCTTGGCCATCCTTATCTCTAGTATCCTGCTCCAGCTTCTCCATTAAAATCTTGGCCTACCTTGTATAAGCTTTGAGACTCTTCAAAGATTGGTCCTCGATCTTACAAACCATGTCCTCCAGCTTGTCCACCTTGGCCTTTAGGTTCTTGATCTACCTCACGCTATCTTCTTCAGCAACTCTATCCTCAAAGTCCTTGAACTGCTTTTCCAATTTGCTGACTCTGTTCACCAATTCAACCTGTGCTTCTGAATTCCTGACGGCCTCTTTCATTTCCCCCAGGCACTCAGCAACAGATTTCTCCCCAATACCAACACATTTTAAGATGTTCATTTCCCCCCTCATGCCCTCAATTTGATTCTTCAGGTTAGCATTATCACCTAATAGTTTGCTTATTGAATCAGCGAAATCTATAATGCAAGCTTTACCATGGACTAAGTCCTCAGGTTCAAAATTATTACCTATATTGTCATTGTGGTGGGTTTCCTCCTTCCCAATGTTATCATTTTCAAGTCCCTTCCCAGAATCCTCCTTCAGAGTCTCTTCTTCCTTCTGCTCTTTATTCTCCATGTTCTCAGTAGGGTTAGTATCATCCTTGCCCTCATCCTTCTCCTTGTCATCCTCCTCATCCGAGGAAAGCATGATTTTCCGCTTGCTGGGATTTTTCCCTTTGCAAATTTTCATATCACCCCTCTTTCTTTTCTT
>MU227548.1:0-36413 GCA_018584345.1 Thuja plicata
TTACTTCTTATCAAAAGAAACAGGAACATATGAATCTAGTAGACTATCATCCCAAGATTTCTAAAAAGTGCATTACTTCAATAAAGATTTCTAAAAAGTGCATTACTTCAATAGCTGTAGAAACAGGAATTTCCACTTTTTCATTGTGCTGGCAAATGTTTGATATCCCAATGGCTTCTTCATGCAATACTTCTATGTTTTCATATTATAAAAGAGGTGGGATTAGTTATTAGTTTTTTATAAAATGGTGCGTCTTTACGTTTTTAGTTCCCATGACTTTTCATTAACATATAAATACAAGATGCAAAATCAAAGGATAAGGGACAGACAGTTGATAGTTACTATAAAAATTTTGGCATACAAAAGTGGTATATATATTGTGATATATGATTCCACTTACTAGTTCTTAGTATTCAGGTTCTGAGTACAATTTATGCTTTTAGAATCCCCGACTACGTGGGGCACCAAGACGTTCTACTGAAGACAGTTTGAACTGGCTGCAGCCGTCAGATTTGTTAACCGAATCAAGCACGATCCAACAGGAAAAATAACTTGGCTCGATGTTATCCTCCCTTCCTCGGGTTCAGTCGGAATTCATAGGGCATCGCACTTAGGGCCGGTTTCGATTTGTCTTGGCACAAACACGAAAGGAATAACAAAATGAAGTGTTATCTCTCTTTTTTACTTTATATTATGACCGTTGGTCTCAATTTCGACCAATACGGGCATGTATTAAAAAAAAAAAAAAAAATTTCCTTTTCTAATGCAACCAACTAAACATTTTTATTTGATGGTCAAAATTTTTGGTCGAAATTTAGGGTAAAATATACTAGTGATCTCTCTTGGATTATTGTTTACTTTCCTTTCTCTTGCTCTTTTTCTTTCATGGTATCAGAGTTTGGGTTATTAATCCTTGTTTGAGTGAAAGTTGTTGAAGGTTACCATTTTTTGGAGCACACCTTTTTTTGGAGACTTTTTGATAAGAGAGAAGCTTGAGTTTCATTTCCTAACTTTGTGTTTGCAAGATTTTGTAAAATCTATATTTTTTCTCTAACTCTATTTGAAAGGCTCGCTGTCGGAGAGTTTTCTACTTTCTTGAAAATAAAAATAAAAAAACTCCTAACCTTAGTCGGGAAACCGTAAGGTTGAAGTTTTTTTTGTCTCACATTTCATTTGTAGACATAAAATAATTTGTATTTATCATGTTTCATCTGCAGGTTAAATCTGTTGTGTTTTTCTTGTAGGATTATATTAATCAGTTATTGTTTATATCTCTATTTTTTATTAATCAATATCTTTGTTCTTGAATTTTTTTAATCACATATCTGTTATTTTGATTCTCTATTATATATGATATTCTAGCATTTGGATTTGCATATATTCTATTATTTTAACGCAGCATATTGCATTGAAACATAACATATATCATTATTTTGCATAATTTCTCTCTCACCAAATGTTGTCTTCATTGCTCGGTCATCAAGCATATCTTTGTGCCTCTTTGTGGTGTCCTCTTAGCTCCATATCACTCCAAGAGCTCTCCTAATCGGTGGTCGGTACCAGTGTTTTGTATATTAGTAGCTTCCAGTTTCCTCTCACTCCCAAACTCTTCTTATCCCCTCCAACCATGATGGTTCTACCTTTTTCCATCTCTCATCACAGATCGTGCTTTCATTTCTTTTAGGTTGAGCATTTCATCTTGTTTTTTTTTACTTTGGTAGCACCCAATCTTTGTACGTAGCTCTCCTGATGCTTGTGTTTTGCATATTTGTTTCATTTTAGTCCATGTCACATCAGCCTTAGTGAACATATTCTATAAGTTCTTTGCTCCTAAATCTTTTACCTACCCTCCCATCCTTATCAGTTTTTTAGTTTTTTTTAGTACTTTAATCTCTAACATTTCCCCTTTTCTCCAAATAGAAGAGCATCCAATGTTGTGTTGTCATCAAACGTTTCACTTTGTGCTGTCATCAAATGTTTAACTCTTTCTCCCACCCTCTTTTTGCGGCCTGTTTTGCCCAACTGTATTCTACCTATTCTATGCCTTGTGCTCCATTGTCTAATTTAAATCCTTTGTCTACTCAAACCGCTCCTTTTCTCTTTCATTTTCAATCCTTTACTTGCAAGTTATCATTATAGTTCTTAATAGTTTGAACGGTTTTACAAAAAAAAAATTTAGTTTGACTTTTCAAAAACAAACATTTAATTATATTTTTTAATAGTTAATTAAATTAATTTAATAACATTGGTGTTAGTTTAAAATTTAAATTGTTTAACTACAGTTTTTAAATAACTTTAAATAAACTTTATATAGTTTGTTGAATCATTCTTTCCATCAATTCTTATATTTTGTTTACTATTCATATAGCTTTAATACGTTTTTATTCGCATTTTAATAGTTTTTAATAAAGAACCTTTTTTTACAAGTTTAAATTTAAGTTTAACAAAAAAATCAATTTTTTTTTAAATGTTATTTAATGCATCAAATATTTGTTAACATTGCGTTAAACTTCATTTTAGCATTATTAGACATTCATTAATCATTGTTTCTTAGTTGTTATTGTCTAATCATAACGTTTATCTCCTTTATTGTTACATTGTTGTAAAAATGATGTCTACATTAATTCTTGAGATTAAATTGAACAATACTAATTATCATGATTGGAAAATTCATATTTTGTTCATTTTTAGTTAAAACACATGTTAGATATTGCTAAAAATTTGTCTTATGCTCCATCTGCCATTGCTCCTCAAGCTGACATTAATGCTAGCAATGTTAAAAATATGGAAGCACTGGGCCTCATTGGTATTTCCTTAAGTCTTGATTTATGTGTTTTGATTGCTAACTGTATTGAAGCACGTGTAGGATGGGTTATTCTGAAAAACACCTACGGTAGTCCAAATGAGTCACAAAAGGTTCAACTCCAAGATCAATTGGAGGTTCTTAGGTATACATAATTTAAATCTATGGATGAGTTTTTGCTCAAATTTGATTCTATTAGAAGTCAATTGCATGGTTTAGGAGTAACTTTAACTTATATTTGTTTAATTCACATTATTTGAAAGAAATGTCTTCCTAGGCAATTTCAACAGTTTATTACTAATGTGCATTCTCAACTTTATCTTCATACTTTAGCTACACAATTAACTTATATTGTTTTTAAAACTTTATTGTGTCAAGAGGAAGCGAAGTTGATTCAATTTGGTACTCTTAAATCTAATGAACATGCATTTATGTCTAAAAATCAAAATCAAAATCATTTTAGATCAAATAATAATAATAATATTTATAATCATCATAGTCATTCCAATAATAAATTCATTTCTAGGCCTCATCATAACAATAATAATAATCACAACAATAATCACACCAATAATCATCGTAATCAAAAGAATAGCTCTAACAAAAAACCCCATTGCACTTATTATGTGAAAAATGGTCATGTGACTAACAATTTTTTTAAAAACAAAAATGATAGGAAACCTATGAATCAAAATAATCAAAATCAAAAGTCTCATTATAAGAAGAATAATGGTAATCAATCTTGTCAAGCTTTTATTGTTAGTTATAATGGTTCTAACTGATGCAGTCAAGGCCGGAGAGATATCAAAAGACATATCCAGACTTGCAACCAACAATAAGAACAATAGTGGAAACCACAACACAACAAGATATAATCAATATCAATTCAGATTCTTCAAAAACATGCAATTTCATCAAACATGTCAAGTTGTAAGGCCTTCTCAATTACAACCACATACATTAGCAAATACACTAAGATCTATCACAGAGATCTTCTGCAAGCTTTAGATCACCCCATTAACTAGTCTATGTATATGCTAAATAAATTTGGCCTTATTACTTAGCCATACTTCAGCATAGTCCTTCTTCACCAGCCACATACAAGAATGGATATGAAATTATCCATCATGCATGCCTGCATGATTCGACTTGTTGCCTCCTATTTAGTTTGGGGTTTTTACCTAGCTCTCAGAATTGAGAGTCCAACAACCTAGACCAATCTAGAATGGAGGATTTTAAGCTAGAAAGTAAATGTAAAAATACTCTAGAAATGAGAGATTTAAACTAGGAATAAACAATGATACAAGCTAATCTAGAAATGGACAATGATATTCAATTAAGATTGCTTGAAAATGAAACTAAAACTATGAATGATTAAATCTAAATGACATTAAGCTATAGAAACAAATCTTAATAACAATGCATTCTATTAGCAATCAAAAGACTAGTGATTTTGAAAACTCTAGATTGAAAAGACTAACTTGAATGAGAGATGAGAGAGTTCTTTTATAGATTGGGAGTCCGTTCAGAATAGAAAGTTTCCTTTGAGAGAAACAATTGACTCATTGAAATCTGGTTCAAATTAACAAGTTTCTTTTGAGAGAAACAGTGAACTGTTGCCTTTTTGAGTTTATGAAGCAGTTAATTGATTTGTTTCTCTTTTAAATCTCAATCAACTCAAAGTTTCCATTTTTGAAGTGAAGTGCAGATCTTGTTGAGAATATTTAATTAAATAAATATAATATGACCTCATAAATGTATTTTCTCAATTATTGAACAATTAAATTCAATTATTGAAATGAGGATATTTATTTAATAATTAAATATTATTTAATTCCTTTTTATGTATTTTAGCTAAAAGGGGTGAATTTAATTTAATTATTAAATGCTAGGACTTTATAATTAAATTAATTCGATCATTAGATTAATTTAGCCAATTAATTGATATTTAGGAATTAAATATAGTATGATTAATGCAAGTTTAGGGTTTTCTTCATTTGACACTTACGTCGAGTAAAGTCAGTCGAGACTCAGAATTGCCTAGTACAATAGGACTTTGATGATTCACAAAATGCAACAAACTTGGTTAGGGTTGCATGATGTCAATTTTGGGGTGTTACATTTTGCCCCTCTTTGAATTGATGTACGAGCAACGCATTGATTCAAAGAATAGTCTAATTTTTGAAGCATAGAAGAATTGATTTTGAGAATTGATGATGGTTTCAGAGCCATCTCTTGAACAGAGCTTAACTCTCCGAAGTCTAGGTTAGATTTCCAAGATGCCAGTCAAGTAGAGTTTTTGAGGGTCATCTCCAGAATGAAGCTTGATCCTCAGGGATCCGGGTTAGATTTCCCTGATACCTAATAGATTAAGATTTTGAGAATCATCACCAGAATGGACCTCGATTTTTAGGAGCCAGGGTTAGATTGCCCCAATTCCTAATAGATTATTTTTCGAGAGTCATCTCCAGAATGAAGCTTGATCCTCAAGAATCTGAGTTAGATTTCTTAGATACATAATAGATTGAGATTTCAAGAATCATCTCTAGATCAAAGCTTGATCCTTAGGAATTCGGGTTAGATTACCCTGATACCTAGTAGATGACAAGATGTAAGGAACAAAGATGCCCCTATTGATTATGGAGTATCCAGTTTTGACTATGAAGTACAAAAACTGAACAGGCCCCAAGTGATGAGATGCCCCTAGCAATGAGGACTTTTGAATTCAGATCAGATTGATTGAAATAAATTCAATGATGTAATCACCCTACCCCCTCGAGAGCGAAATGGAAAGATGACATGCCATAATGGTGATTGAGAGCTAGAAATCATAGATAGATGTTGAATTGAAGATCAAGAAGAACTTGAGAATAGATTACAAAAGAATCTGGAAGATCCAGAATCAATTTTGAGCGACTTCGAGGTCTGGTTGACCAAGTTTGACTAGGGTTGACCAGAGTTGACCAAAGTTAAATTTTGATGAAAAGAGTCAAATATTTGAGAAAATTTTGATTAGATATAATTCTAACAAGAAATCGACGTCAAAAAGTTGACTACATAAGCGTTCGATCGAGTTGGTCCCAAAAATTTTAAAATACAATTTTGAGCTATATAGAAGTGTCAGATTTTGATTTTGATCACAAAAATAGATTCAAAATGATCAAATTAGCTAGGGGTGAAATTTTCACACAAATTGAAGCACTTTTAAAAATTAGGTCAAAACCTATATATGAGATAAAAAGGTCATTTTCAAGTCATTAGCATCCATTGACTTTTGAGAAAAGAGCTCTGAGTGAAAATGGTGGTCCTTGTGAGCACTCATCATTTTGAGCAATCTAGGTGGCACAGTCAGCCAAAAGCGTATGAACCTCTGGTAAGTGGTCAAATTACCTCTGTCAATTCAAATTTGATCACTTTCAATTAAATTTTTCATTTTTTTCATGTTTTTATAACTGTTCCGCGGGTTCTCACGCGAGGAACTAGTTTCTTCGCGTGGCCTATAATGAGAACTCACGTGAGAAACTTCCAAAAGGCAGATCCTCGCGCCCATCAGTGGGCATCCTTGCATGGGAGGGTACCCACATCTCACGTGGGAAACCCTTTGGAAGGGGGTTTTCTCATGTGAACTGGTATGAAACTTTGCGTGAGCTTAAAACATCGCGCGGCCCGAAGAACTTCTTCGCGCGAAAGGCTGATTCTTCACCTAGATAGAATGTAGTAGTTTGAATGCAAAATGGGTCTGCATCGCATCTAATAGCATTTTTTTCAATGTTAGTCCTTTGTGTAGGATGTCTATAATTCTTTATTTCTCATTTTTGCATTGATTATCTTGAATCATGAGCCGAGTACTGATCGTGTGTTGTTGTTTGCATGTCTTACAGGTCAATTTTCCAGATATAGCATGCAGGTCACATCATCCTGCTATCAGTGGGCTGGTGAGGCAGCTAGATGATGTTTAGATCATGCATATTGATAGTTTGGGTCTTTCACATATTTGTGAGGTACCCAAGATTTGGGTAAATCATAGATTATTAGGAGCTTTGGTGGAGCATTTCTATTCAGAAATGAACACCTTCCATCTTCCACATGGCGAGATGACAGTGATGCCTGAGGATATCTATAGGATTCTCTAGATTCCCTTCCACGGACCCAGAGTGGAGTACAAGGTGTAGCCACGACCAGGTACATTAGTGCTATGAGAGATCTTGCAGGATGAGCTTGTCATGGGTAGAGCCATCCCATGGGAGGAGTTGATCAGGGAGTATGGGGCCGGGCACTGATTGGCCGTGGTTTTGGTAGCATTCCTTGGATGCTATCTAATGTCCAATTATGGTTAGCATGGTTTTGAGTGCAGTTGGGGCCAGATGCTATAGAGGATGTTGGTTGAGCCAATCAGATTTGGGTGGGGTCAGTGTATGCTGGCTCACATGTACCATGAGATGCATGAGATCGCCTACAAAGAGGCGAAGAGCATGGCCATAGGCATATTTTTCTTATAGGTGTGGGCATGGGAGCACCTGCTAGTTACCCAGCCTATGTACAAGGATTTGAGAGAGCCATTGGAACCATACATGTGTAGTTATAGAGGTTTGATTACTTAGCCCACGCTAGGTAAGATAGAGTAGTGGTGAGCGCAGCTTGATGATCTGGTAGCTATAGTTCGACAACCATGGAGGCTGACAAAGGAGTGGGATGATGCCAGTGATTAGCTGGGTTATATGCTTGTTTCACAGCCACTCATCAACCGTGCCATTACTGTTATTGAGAGATTTCCTCTGTCACATGTCTGGCGGTAGTTCGGTCAGGCATAGGAGATATCATAGGAGTATTGTTCTTATACTTGTTTTACTGATGAGCTTAGGAAGGGATGGTCGACCAAGTTGGATACTAATTGATGCATGATCGATGTGCGAGCCCTAGCGTAGACACAATGGGATTATCTAAGTGGGATTATAGATGGTGGCATGACCGTAGAGTACAGGGAGTATTTAATTACTCATCCCTTCCCATGGTTTACGGATCCAATTGGCATGCGAGCACCAGCACAGGTAGTGCACCCACAGGTGCCATAGTAGCAGGTACTAGTGCCTCCACCATAGCAGATACCGTGGCCACCACCACAGCAGGTACCATAGTAGGGGCCAAGGCCACGCATAGTACAGGTGGACATACCTTCATGAAAGATGAGGACTAATCCTAGTGCGAGTGGCAGCAAGAGGCAGATCAGGCGGAGGATAGTTGCATAGTTAGACGATGTACAGGGGCAGACAGAGTAGCAGGAGGTATAGCAAGAGGACCAGATGCAGGAGGATTAGCTTGCACTAGATCTCGTACAAGGTTCAGTACCCAAAGATGCATGATCACAGGTGCAAGAGGCCCTCTGGAGAGCTAGAGAGAGTACGACAGCTAGTGAGGTAGGTTGCAGACTTGCTAGTACAGGTTGCCGTGCAGGATGCCTGGCTTCTTGATAGAGATCGAGAGCTACAGGATGTCAGAGGGCAGCTAGAGAGGGCTCAGGAGGAGACTCGACATCAGTCCTCTTGAGAATCCTATTACTACGCATCCTATATGGGGGTGGTACATGATGAGGCATCACAGGTGGCTAGATTTTCCTTGTATGCCAGAGGATTAGAGGGTGCATAGGCACCAAATCCACCAGATATGCCTCCTCCTCCACCTCCTCTAGGTGACAAGGGAGAGGGCTAGGGATAGATTTGATGTATTGATAGAGGAGATCATATGATGTATCTGATACGTTGGCATCTTTGGATTGTACCATCATTTTTGAGATAGACTATGCTCGAGTAGCACCAATTTGTATTGTATCGACACATTTGAGATATATATATATATATATATATATATATATATATATATACATATATATATATGAGCTTGTCTTTTGGTATCATTTCATGAGTCACATTTTGTACTTTATGAGATGTTTCCTATAT
Source organism: Thuja plicata (assembly GCA_018584345.1). Lineage (NCBI taxonomy): Eukaryota > Viridiplantae > Streptophyta > Pinopsida > Cupressales > Cupressaceae > Thuja > Thuja plicata. Next base: position 8,758 of record MU227548.1, read on the forward strand.
GTTTAGATGATTTAGATGATTTAGAATGTATAAAAATGTATGAAAATGAATGGACATGTTTTGAATATATGTAGATGTATGAAATGCACATGTATGTAATGTATGGATGTGATGCACATTTATATGTAGATGTAAATTTAGATGTATGCAGATGATCTTTGTGAATATGTTTTGTGGATAGAGATATTGATAATGCAATGTGTATATGATAATGCATTTGTGAATGTAATGTATATGGTACTAACATCTCATGCATGGTATATGGATGTGTGACAGATGCTAACCAAGAGAACATGTGAAGAATCGAGAGTGAGGATTGAACACTTGTGTAGTCGCGATGAAGCCTGATTGATGAAGAAGAACCTCTCAGTGTATGAAATCCAATAGAAAACATTGAAATGTCAAACTGTTGCAGCAATGTAATCCTAGAATGAAAGTGCAAGCCTATGCTAGATGCAATCCCTAGGATGTGGTTGTTGGACCCATTGGATAGTTATCATCATAGAGCATAGTTTGGAACATCAAATTCGATACAATCCTTACTGGTGCCATTGTGACCATAGGGATATGAATATGACTTTCATTGGATTAAATATGGGAAACTAACGTAAGCATCAAGGCACAAAAGCTGAGATGACCTGAACATTGTTTCCAGTTTTGATAGAGCAAGAGCACACTAGTATTGAGGCATTCAAAGCCAAGATAACCATGAGTGCGCGCTTGTGTAAACAAACAGAGCAAAGATAGTCAAGGAGATAGTACCAACCTCACCTTGGCATACAAATAAACAAGATCAAGGGATGTGAGGCTAGTCCGCCTTAATGCAGAAGCTCTTATCACATACACCATGTTTATTTGATGTTGTCGGATCATCGAGACCAAACCAACAAGTAGTAGACAAAGAAAATGTCAATGAAATCGATGAGAATAGGAATCATACAAAGAGAAATCCAGCATAGCTCAACATGTTTCAAAGTTTTCAGAAGTGTAGATGTGTAGGGGTGTTGAAAAACACCATTGTGCTTGTGAGTTCTTTGTATTTGATTGCTATTGATAGATGTTGTTTATGTTTGTGATATCCAATGTGTGTTGAGAAACACAGATGTATCCAAAGATAGTGTTGAAAAACACTATTGAGTGTGGTGTTGAAAAATACCTATTTGTGTCAGTATAGTGTTGTCCTTTAGAATTGACAAGATTACTGACTAAAAATGTGATCAAATTTGGGGACTCATGCACCTAGGTAACCACTAATGACTAATTGGACTCATGTTGTGAGGAAAAACTCAATTTGGTTGCCCCCATTCTTATGACTCTGGATCAGTGTTAAGTTAGGAGGGTTCGTATAGGAACCAAAATGCCACGAAAGTGACTGAAAGCTTTGTACAAACTAAAGCAATGAATGCCAAGACCGAGTATCAATAGATAGAGCATTTGAGTATAACTCCAACTGTAATGGATGTGAGCAATCTCAATAGTATGGCGACAGTAGACAGACATAGTGAGAACCACTGGTGACTAACGCTAGAGAGATTCTCAAGTACAAAGATTGTAGTAATAGCTAAACATCAGTAGGCAGACGTAATGAGAACCACTGGTGACTTATGTGAGGGAGATTCTCAAGGAGAGATATCTTAGTATAAGCTATTGTGAAATAGATCCCAAAAGGTGATAGGACAGTGCCCCCTAGATCAGGAGGGTTTCCCTGAGAGTACGACTAGTTTCAATCCATGTAAGTTGGTGTCTTGACAGGTAACTGAGAGTATAAGCAAATGAAAGAAGGAAAGCTGGAAAGCTAGAAAGCTGGAAAGCAACTGTACAGAGCCAAGTGATGCTATGATATATATAAGTAATGTGGAACAAGAGGCACATGTTTACTAGGTTTTCACCTTCTTGGCAAAGATTTTATTTTTTCTACCATGACGCCTGTTTGTCAGGTTTTCATCAATGGCAATTTTTTTTTTGTAGTTTCTCATTTTTTTTATTTTTTTTGTATTTTCTCATATAGAGTAGATCTCTTAAACAGGTGGATATAGTTTCAGAACCATGGGAAACTCATTAAACCAGAGCCAACATAAGCCACATGCTCTCATGATGAGGTATACAAAAAATTATCCAAATGCATTTTGGGGGAAAAGAAGAAGACAACTATTCCCATTACTGCCTTTTCTTGCAAGACTAGAAGATTTTGTGAATGGTAAACTCCATCCACCAGGTAGGTCAATTCCATTTTTTTTTTCAGGACATTACTATGTACATGAGCATTCTGAAGATGTCTTAAATATAAAATCTTTTCAAATGAAGGGCATTGATCGAATCCTTGAGTTGCTCCCCTTTAGTGGTGGAGAGTTGATAGGTGTTGGACCCAAATATTGTAGTGACAACATATGGACCAAGCCAATTTGGTTCAAACTTCCCCTTTTGGACCCGATGTTGTTGATTCTTAGGGTTCTCCCTCAAGATGAGGTCACCCACTTGGAAGTCTCACAGTCAAACTTTCTTGTTGTATCTCTTAGACATTCTTTTATGATATGCTCTGAGGTGATCGAATGCCACTTTTCGACGTTCATCCAGTAGTTCTAATTCTTGGAGTCTCAAAACTCTGTATTCTTCATCTGGTATAATCATGCGCAAAGAAACCCTAAGAGATGGGATTTTGACCTCTAGGGGTAAAATTACTTCTGTCCCATATGCTAGTGCAAATGGGGTTTCCCTAGTAGGCGTTCTGATGCTTGTTCGATAAGCCCATAGTGTAGGATTGATCTACAGGTGCCAATCCCTTCCAGACTTGTTAATCGTACGATGTAAGATTTTTAGCAAATTTTTATTTGAGGCCTCGGCTTGTCCATTACCTTGTGGGTAATAGATGGAAGAGAAGTGAAGTGTGATTCTAAACTTTTTGCACAACTCATCCATGATGTTGTTCTTAAACTGTCCTCCATTATCAGCAATGATGGAGGAAGGTATGCCATAGTGAAAAATGATGTAGTTAAGAATGAATAGTGAGACTTTCTATCCTATCAGTTTGATAAGTGGGACCACCTCAACCCACTTGATGAAATACTCTATAGCTGTGATAATGAACTTGTGTCCATTAGAAGATGAGGGCTGCCTGATTAGATCAAACGCCCACTATTGAAAGGGCCAATGTGTGAAAAAGGGAATGAGTCCCCTTGCTGGAGCATAGATAAGATTTCCATGCAACTGACATTTCTTACAAGCTTTCACATACCTGATAGCTTCTTTCACCATATCTGGCCAATAATACCCTTCTCTAAGCAGCTTGCAGGCCAGGGCCAGACCGTTAGAATGAGAACCACAAATTCCTTTGTGGACTTCAAACAATGCATGTCTGGAATCTTATTTTTCTAGACATCTAAGCAAAGTACCATATAATCCTCATCTATACAAATTGTCATCCATGAGAAAATACAAGGCATTGCAGATGAGGTGTCATTTTTCATTTCTGGTTAGTCCATCAGGAATGACCTGATGGCACAGGTAAGAGTAGACATGGTGATAATGGGAGGATTCATGTTCAATGATTGAACACACCATTTGGGAGGTGGGGGAGTTGTAGGACCGGAAACATATTTCTTCCACCAGGAACTCATAGTGGAAATCTTCCTCTTGGTGTTGTGAGGATGTTAATGTAGCCATGGCCTTGGTTGCTCTATTATGTGTCCTTGGTACTTGTTGAAATGTGATGAAAGTGAAATATTTCTTAAAGGCATCAACCATACATTTATAAGGCATGATATTTTCATCCTTAGTCTGGTATACATCATTGATTTGATTGATTACAAGTTGAGAGTCACCATGGACATGTAACTCAGAAACATTCCATTCAAGAGCTAGTTTGATTCCATTTACCAGGGCTTCATATTCTACTATGTTATTTGTACAAGGAAACAGGAGCTTGTACACCTTTGGAATGGAATAGTTTTGAGTCAGAAATAAAACTCCTGCACCCAAACCTTATTGTGTGAAGGATCCATCGAAGAACATTTTCCAGGATCGGTGAGTGATGTGTAGAATAGATCCATCTGGGAACTCGGCATTGATTGGTTCATTTTCCTATAGTGGAGCATCAACTAGTTGATCAAAAATTTCTTTCCCTTTAATTGCTTTATGCTCAACATACTCTATGTCAAATTCACTAAGAAGCATAATCCATTTAGCCAAGCGGCCAGTGAGGGTAGCTTTACTTAGGAGATACTTTAAAGGATCAATTTTAGCCACCAATTTGATGGAGTGAGCCAACAGATAGTATCATAGTTTTTGAGATGCAAAGACCATGGCCAGGCATGCTTTCTCGATCATAGAGTAGTTCATCTCATAGGATACCAATGTTCTACTTATATAGTAGATGGCATGTTCTTTATTGTTTTCATCTTCCTGTGCTAGCAGTGCCCCCAATGATGTTGAGGTAGTTGAAATGTACAGAATCAATGGTTTTCCTTGTTTTGGTGGCATGAGTACTGGCGGGTTTGCCTACATTTTGATTTGAGTGAAGCTTTTGTCACAATCTTTGCTCCATTGATAAGTAATTCCTTTGCATAGAGCCTTGCTAAACAGTTGTGCTCTATCAGCCAACTATGAGATGAACCTTTGGATAGAATGGATTCTTCCTTGGAGTGTTCTCATCTGGCTGATATTATTAGGAGGTGACATTTCTAGTATTGCTTGTACCTTTTCCAGGATCAACTTCTATGCCTTTAGCTAAGATGATGTAACCCAAGAGTTTACCAGATGTAACACTGAATGCACATTTCTTGGGGTTCAATCTTAACTTGAATTTTTCCATTCTATCCATGATTGGGCCTAAGTCTTGGAGGTGCATAGATCATTTCTTTGATTTAGCAAGAGTGTCATCCACATAGTCTTCCATGGTTTTATGCATCATATCGTGGAAGATAGTTGTTACTACCCTTTGATAGGTAGCTCTTGCATTTTTCAAACCAAAAGGCATGGAATTCTAGCAGAATGTTCCCCAGGAACATGTGAAGGCAGTATTTTCTTGATCCTCTAATGCAATCTTGATTTGGTTGTACCCAGAGAAACTATCCATGAGAGAATACATTTCATACCCAGCCGTCATGTCCACAATCATGTCAATGTTAGGCAAAGGAAAGTCATCCTTTGGACATGCTTTGTTGAGATCTCTAAAATCAGTGTAGACCCTGATGGATTTGTCTAGCTTTGATACTGGTACAATGTTAAAAATCCATTCTACATAATCAATAGCTTGGATGAATCCAGCTTTGAGTAGTTTTTCCAATTCAGCCTTGAAAAGTAATGCAACATAAGGGTGCATTTTTTTGAGTTTTTGTTTTACTGGTTTTAATCCAAGAGCTATTAAGAGATGATGCATGATAAGATCTAGATCTAAACCAGGTATATCAGAGTATGTCCATGCAAATTTTATCTTCTTCTCTTTAAAGAAGTCTGTGAATTCCTTGAGCTCTTCTGCAGACAAAGATTTAGCCACATGAATGATGTGTGGTTGTTCCTTTGTACCAATATTCATTGGTTGAGTTGGCTCTATGAGAACTGATGATCATTCTTGTAAATTACAAGGCAAGACATCAAGCACCCCATCCTTAGGAACCTCAGAGAGGTTTTCACCTTTGGATATGTCTTTTCTTTTTACTATTTTGGGGTCTAAAATTGCCACAATGTAGTTTTCGCCTTCAGACCCTTTTCTTTTTCTCAATTTTATTTTATAACTAAGATACTTGATGTCCACTTCAGTCATGCTCACACTATGTTCACTAGTGGAAGAAGTGACAGGTTCGGCGGTGTTAAGATAGCATGCTAAAGCATAGTCATTGGGAAACGTAGGCATTTCAGTAGCTTGTCCTTGTAAGGACCAATCAATAAATTTAGGATACATTAGTGATAAAGGCTCAATGGGTTCGAGGGTGTTCATGGTATTTTCATCATAGATGATGACTATTAAGTAGATTCCTAAACCTAAACCTTGTATAGACATGTTCAAATCAGAAAGAGCCCTAATGGCATCATTGAAGCCCATGTCAGAAATAGGAGATCCTGATTCATCGAACCTAACTCCTAAGCCTTCACCTACTTTGAGCATGGGTACATATCACTAAACTATATCCACCTCTATGTCTAAAATGTCTTCTAAAAGACTGTCAAACTCATACTCATGGGAGTCCGTTTTAGCATTAAGTTTTCATATCAAGAACATGTGTGAAGTCTACTCTTTGCCCCCAATTTGGATGAGATCTACCTAAGAACTCCACTATGGTGAGACTCCTTTCCTCTATATCTGGATCTTGTTCAGATTCAATAGTTTCTAACTGATCAGATATTATTAGTGATTCCTCTAAAACACGCTCTTCAGTAGCGTTAACCTGGGGTGTTTCTTCATCAAAGAGAAGAGCCAGGATATTGGGAGGAATGGGAGAAGGATACACATCCTCCTCATTAGAATCATCAGAATCATCCCACCTGCCAGTGGGTATGTCAGTGCTTTCTACTATTGTGTTCTTCTCTTCATGAACCTGATGTGTCTTGCCTTTATCTAGGTGATTATTTGCTCTTTGTTATTTCTTGGATAAGAAACCTAAGCCATTTGTATCTCGATGTATTCTGTATTCAACACGGATTGGTTCTTTGAGTCCATTTTGATTAGGTATGATGGGTCCTTTACCTAAATAACCCATTTTACAAGCCACCTTATACCCCACTCCAAATATTTATGGGGTTATTACACGTTTTTCAACTTTTCTATCTTCAGGTTCCCTATATAACCAAGCCAAAGTGGCTCTTTCTTCCTATTCATCTTCTAATGGTGTGTTGTCTTTAACAAAGTTCTCAACATAGATCTCTTGGGATATTGTTGGTTTCATCTTTTTTGAAGGTCTCCCATAGGAACTAGGTGATGTGGGAAGAGATGTGATTGACACCATAGGTTCCACTATGTATCCACCCATACCAGTGTCCTTTATCTTGAGTTTATTTTCCATGTCATTCAGAAAATTTGTGGCTGATTTAGAGTTGGATGCCTCACTATTAATGTACTGATGGTACGTTTATGGTACTGCCTACATCTCCCTGATCCAGGGTCTTCCCAATAGGATATTATAGGCTAGAGGGAGATCCAAAACTTGGAAGGTAGCATCCCTCTCAACAGGACCCACTCAAATTGGTAAAGTGACAAGACCTTTAGAAGATCTCTCTTGTTCATCATATGCCTTGATAGTAATCTTCTTTTTAGGATCAATGACATTCTCAGAAAGGCCTAGCTTTTAAATTAACCTATATGCACAGATGTTTAACCCTATGCCTCCATCTATTAATACTTGTATGACCTGATGTTTGTGAATCATGACTTTGATATGCAAGGGGAGAATGTATGGATGAATTAAAGAGTTGTCATCTTCTTCCAAGAAGGATAAATAATGTGGTGAGGTCAAGTGACCCATCATGGATTGAAACCGGTCAAGATCTAGATCTTTTGGAACATTTTCCTCAGTGAGGGCTTTGTCAAGGATCTCCCTGTGAGCATGGGATATTTTAAGCAGCTCAAAGATGGTGATTTGAGTGTTGGTTCATTGTAATTGGTCAAGTATGCTATAGTTAGCAGCATTAGATGAGGGGACCAATTTTGAGTTCTTGTTGGCAGTGTCGACAGTAGCTTTATCTATAGATGATGCAAATGGGGAAGGCTTAGGGCCTTTGAGGATGATCTTTGCACAATATCAAGTAACAACATTTGCACAAACTTGAGATTGCTCTAGTTTGGGGAGTTGGGGCGCAGACCCTTGCAACATGAAGGGAGTTTTATGCTGAGGAGCATCTTCTTTTCCCTTGATGATAATGACATTACAATATTATTCATCGACTGGTTCAACCATATTAATGATGTTATCATTGTTAGCGTATGTATAGTTGACCTTGGCATCAATTTTTTTTTCCTTTAGAGGATTCACCCTTCCCATGAGAAGGAAAGGGGTCTTTGAAGGCCTGGTGATTTGAGTTCTTATTATGAACTCCCACAACAATAATTTCACTTTTGATAAGGTCCTGGACCTTATGCCACAATTGAATATAGGTATCCTTCTTGTGACCCTTGTTCCGGTAGTAATTGTAGTAAGCAGATTCATTCCACCAAGATGGTCATGGTTGCGGATCAAAAGGACATGGATTATCCAAAGGAGTGAGTAGTTGGTTGTACAAGAGAGTCTTGTAAACTATGTCAAGGGGTTCTCCCAGAGGAGTGAACTCATGCTTGGGTTGAGGGGTCCAAGATTTCAATCTAGAAAAGTTTGAAGGTTGTTTAGGTTGTGTCACAGCCTGGTCAGTGGCTTTGGCCACCTGCATAGTGGTAGTAAGATTGAATGCAGCCTTTGGAGGTTTGGGAGTCACATTGTCGACAACTCCATCATTCACAACATTCTAGTTCTTGTTGACAAATTTGGATTTGTCTTTACCAAAGGAGGAGGACCCTTGTTTATTATCCTTGTGTAGGGTTAGTTCTCCTTTCTTGATTATGAACATTTCAATTCTCACAGTTTGTTTGATCATATCGTCAAAGGTCAAAGGACCTTGCAGCTATACTTGATACCCAAAATTTTGAAGAAGGTTGTCTAAAAAGATGTCAAGCTTTTTAGACTCCCATATTTTTTGAGAATACTTTGTATAAATTTGTCTCCATCACTGGAGAAATTTTAAGAAAGGTTCCCCATGGTTTTGCTTCAAGTTGCAAAGATCACGGATATTGACCGAATGTTGGATGTTGTGTGAAAAAAGTTACAAGAACAAATTGGGAATCTCGTCAAAGGTCTTGATGCCAGTTGGGAGTCTAGAGAACCACTCCATAGTTGATCCTCCCAAACTATGTGGGAAGAGATGCATGAGGTATGTTTGATCATGTATGAACTCCATAGAGAGAGCACCAAACTCTCTTAGATGACCCCGAGGATCAGCGGTACCCAAGTATTTTTTGTACTTGGGAAGTTCAACTCCTTTAGGAAAAGGGGGCATGCACAAACTCTTATCAATAGGGAATGGGAAAATTATTTCCAGTGTGAACTGGGTGGCAGGTTTGTCTTTATCCTTCATGAGATGAAGGATTTGGTCTTGCATACTTTGAACTTGTTTTTGTAACTTGGATTTTTTGGTTTCTTCCTCTTGCGTGACAAGAGTCTCTACATTGTAGTTCGAGGGAAACTTGGCTCCTTGATTGGCTACCTCGAGAAGATATTTCTCTTTCTCCTCCTTCAGGAGAATCTCCATCATCTTGCAGAAGTTTTTATTGGCATGAGCATCCACGATATCTACCTAGGTTATTTTTGTTTCCTCATCATTAGGAGGGTCTTGATACTGGAATTTACCCCTACTTTTAGAGTGATCGTCGCCTCTGCTATGTTCACCTGATTGATTGTGTTCTTCCATCTTGTGAGAATGCAAGTGTTTAGTATGTAAAGATTAAATATGAGGAAGTTGAGTATCTTGGGGTGTTGTACCTACAGGAACTCTTTTTGTTTCAATAACATTAAGTTCAGGAAACAACTCTTCAGAATTTGTATGTTCTTCAAACAATGGATTTCGAACCCTACTAAAGTTTACTCGAAAAGAACATTGGACGTAAGGTCAAACAATAGGGGAGGAAGATCAAGATGATCCCTCACTAGAGGTAGCTGATGGAGAGGAGGGTGAAGATCCTCTACTACACTCTGACTATGTTATAAGCTTGGAATGACCTCTTCCTCAATTTTGAGATCTACTTCATCTAGTTGCCGTGGAAGGAATGTGTTGCTACTTCAAGTTATAATGGTCATAGACAAAGATTATAAAAGGGGAGTGAAATAGGACAATTCTTAGAACCATCTCAAGATAAATGCATGAGAGTGCCAAAAGGTGAAGGATACCTGGCACGAGTTATCAAAAACAAGGCTAGAACAACCTAGAGTTGACTATCGTGTCGTAAGGTATGACAACACAGTAGAACAAGTAAATAGATAATAAATGAGAGACATTTAAGTGAGAATCACGTAATTCTCAACCCAAGACATCCGATCACATATTGTGTATAGATAGGAAATAGGCAGACAGACCCCAGATAAAAACTAGTTGGAGCAAAGTAACTCAGAACAGACAGCAAACAACTCGTTGTTTTCACAATTTTGGGGCAGTTGTGCACGAAGAAGTGTATTCTCGCTCGCAGATTCTCATAGGCCCATGGGAATTTTTGTAACCTAGCATAGAGAAAGACCGATTGGTGATAGAATAGGATAGAAAATAGTGCACGACTTGCATGAAGGTTCTCAGCGCCTCGCACAAAGATGCACACAGATAGACGTGAAGAAGTGTTTTCTCACATGAAAATTTGCAGAAGGCCAAACAAAATTGTCCAGAAATAGATATTAGGAACATTTTTCAAGATAGAAAACAGATTTCAAGACACAATAAAGACTGTTCTCTAAAATAATACGCAATTTTAGATTGATATTTTGTCTGTTTCAATGTTGTAGAACCAATTATTGACAAGTATGAATAGTCGTGACACAAGTAGTAGTCACAAACAATTCAACCAAGGACAAAGCAAGTTGGAAGAATGAGGGAGTCTTTGAATAGTTTTAACATTGTAGGTATTGAAGACTCAAAAAGATGCACACTTATCCCTAGAAAGAAAATTGGTAGAGAAGACAAAATCCTTGCCCCACAACTTATGCACATACGTTCACCTCACAAAATAGTGTCACCCCTGAGAGGGCGCCCATGTTTTTGGTGTTTCCAAGGACTCAATAGTATATATTCAAAGGTTACCCTTGAAGCAGGGGCTAGTTTCATATACCACCTTCAAGCATCTAGGTGTATGCCTATGGTGAGAATCTATGGGAGAGAATTTTCCCTCTCTATGCGCAAAGATTATGTCTCCTTTTGGAGGTGAACCAAGTAAGCATCTATCTACAAGGTTTTTAGTAGGCTTCTATTCTTATTAACCTTTGGTGGCCTCACAAGCGAGGTTGAGGCATATAGCCACACCGACACCTGAAAGTGTACACCCTTGGTAAGCAAGGTTGGGAGCAGCGCCACTCAGTACAATAGACAAGGCTTCCTTGAGATGTTTGACATCAAGAATCACAAGGAAGAGAATTAATAAGGCTTTGGAGTCTTTCTCTCAACAAAGATACTTCATTAGAGTGGGGTGGAATCACCATAAAATGGTGTCTACCCACTTGGGTCATTCCCAGAGGTTCAACTTCCCTCAGGCTCGCTAAAGATTAGACTCATACTTGGCTTGGTTTTGACGGTCTAGGTTTCTGATTCTCCCCAAAGGGGAAAAGAGCATACACCTCTACCTTTTCTCCTTACCCAAACACACTAAACAGGTTTATCACTGAGCTAACTTTTCTCTCAACAAAATCCAAGGGCTTCTAGGTTTCTGATTCTCTCAAAGAGAGAAGAGCATACTCCCCTCACTAATGGACATGCTAATTGAATTGTTACCTTTCATTGCTCCCCAAAGAGTCAATCCTATAGCAGCATCTAGGTCTCGGATTCATTCATGGGAATCACTTCCATGTAATGAAGAGCCTATTACCCTATTCTTCTATCAAGATGCTTGAGAGATTATTAACAAGGCCCTATTTAAGATATGTGAAGAAAGCATGAAAGAAAACATAATGTTTAGACAAGTTTCAAAAGATCTTTGACAAGCGTTCTTTGACATGCGTCCTACAATCAAACCATTAGCAAGTTTGCATAGTTATTCAAGGAATCTTCATCATTTCATCCTAAAGACCACATGTTAAGCTGTTGCAGAAATAAAAAACTAGAAAAACACAGTCAACAACAAGCATAAATCATTAGTGGTCAGAAAAATAGTGATAAATCTGCAAAAATTTGAAACTTCTGTTGTCAGAGTCCACACGATGAAATGCCAGAAGCTGCGTAAAGAAACACTCTGAATCATGCAAACTATTATAGAGCTTCGCGCAGTTATGTGAGAAAGTTCACATGAAACTTCTCTGCAAAGTCGTACAGATAGAAAATAGATTAAGCAAAAAAGTACAGAAATGAGGCCAAAAATTAATTTTCAGCCCCACGGTGGGTGCCAGAATTGTATATGCTAAATTTGGCCTTGTTACTTAGCCATAATTCAATATAGTCCTTCTTCACCAGCCACATACATGAATGGATATGAAACTATCCATCCTGCATGCCTACGTGATTCGACCTGTTACCTCCTATCTAGTTTGGGGTTTTTAATTAGCTCTTAGAATCAAGAGTCCAACAACCTAGACCAATCTAGAATGGAGAATTTTAAGCTAGAAAGTAAATGTAAAACTACTCTAGAAATGAGAGATTTAAACTAGGAATAAACAATGATACAAGTTAATCTAGAAATGAACAATGATATTCAATTAAGATTGCTTGAAAATGAAACTAAAACCATGAATGATTAAATCTAAATGACATTAAGCTATAGCAAAAAATCTTAATAACAATGCATTCTATTAGAAATCAAAATACTAGTGATTTCAAAAACTCTAGATTGAAAAGACTAACTTGAATGAGAGCTGAGAGAGTTCTTTTATAGATTGGGAGTCCATTCAGAATAGAAAGTTTTCTTTGAGAGAAACAGTTGACTCATTGAAATCTGGTTCAGATTAGCAAGTTTCTTTTGAGAGAAATAGTGAACTGTTGCCTTTTTGAGATTATGAAGCAGTTAACTAATTTGTTTCTCTTTTAAATCTGAGTCAACTCAAAGTTTCCATTTATGAACTGAAGTGCAGATCTTGTTGAGAATATTTAATTAAATAAATATAATATGACCTCATAAATGTATTTTCACAATTATTGAATAATTAAATTCAATTATTGAAATGAGGATATTTATTTAATAATAAAATATTATTTAATTCCTTTTTATGTATTTTAGCTAAAATGGGTGAATTTAATTTAATTATTAAATGCTAGGACTTTATAATTAAATTAATTTGATCATTAGGTCAATTTAGCCAATTAATTGATATTTAGGAATTAAATATAGTATGATTAATGCAAGTTTAGGGTTTTCTTCATTTGACACTTAGGTTAAGTAAAGTCAGTCGAGACTCAGAATTGCCTAGTACAATAGGACTTTGATGATTTAGAAAATGCAACAAAATTGGTTAGGGTTGCATGATGCCAATTTTGGGGTGTTATAGTCTAGACCTATAATAGACAACAATATGGCAGGAAAACTCAAGACAAATCTAAACATTTTCTCACAAGCCACCAAGCAATCCTTTTGTTTCCTAAGCCAACAAGTTACTATCCCTCCAAGGTATCCTTCACCTAGTTCAGATCTGTGGACCTTTACAATAGCTCTTCCACTACTTCCCCCTTCTTTTCTTCTTTTTTTCTACTCTACCCAAACCCTCTTTTTATACAACACAACCACAAGTCGGCTTTACAATGAAAATAAATCAACAAAACATAAGTCAGCATCAAGAACACAACACACAGTGTGTTCTTCATCAGTCATATTCCAACAACCATTAAATTTGCATAGGAGAGTGAACCAAATTAGATTTAGGTCCTCACACCACCAATGTTCAATCCAAAACTTGAGGAATGCAAACCCAAATTAAATGCACCAGTCAGCCAACCCAAACAATCAGAAAAAAAACCTTGTTAGTGATCAATAACACCAAAACCAAGTCACTCGATGAGAGGTAAAACCAAGCCAGACGCCACCAAATAGACACCACCAACAAAATCATCTTTGAGCACCATTGAGCCCAGTCACTAAGTCCATCAGTGAAGCAACACATCTTCCAACTGAGAATTTCCACCAATGACTGAGAAACTCAAGTCTCCAACAGAGCTTGCTACCGAAACCCAAAACCAAACCAAAACATCTTTTGGGTGATACAGGATTGCCAATCACCCCAGGATGCTCTTGCATCAGACACCCCAGGTGATAAAATATGTTCTCAACAGCTTGATGAACATCATTTGGCATTCAACACATAGATCCCAAACTGGTTCTTGGTATACATGTCCTCCAAGTTCTCAATTGATACACCCATGCCTTGGTTCTTCTTCTACTTCATCTTACCACTAGCACTCTTTGATGTGCCTTCAGATCTCTAAACTTGAATTCTTGCACCAACCTCTACAGTCATCTCAGATCTCTTTCCAATCCTCAAGTTCCTCCTTCTTTCATCTCTATCCTTAAAAGGAATCAAAGTGAACTTTTATCCATCTTTCAAGATAGTAAATAAATTCCAATTAAATTTATGAATAGCCTCTCTATCATACTTCCAATATCTCCCAAGTAAAACATGACAAGAAATAATCTCCACAATATCACATAATACTTCATCCTTATAAGAACCAATGTGAAAAATTAGCATGCACTGCTCCTTCACTTCTACTGCATGATCTTCTTGCAACCAACTTATCCTATAAGTACAAGGATGTTTCAACCTCCTTAAACTAAGCTTCCAAACCATTTCCTTAGAAACCAAGTTATTAGTACTCCCTCCATCAACAATAATCTTACAACATTTACCACTAGACTTACACATATTCCTAAACAAGTTCTTCCTCTAACAAGAATCAACTTGTTTCGTGGGTAGAAATGTTCTCCTAAGAAAAAGACTCACACCTTCCACCTCAGGTTCATTCTCTTCAACTTCATTCACCACAGCATTTCGGTGACTAATGACCTTTTTATATGCATGGGGACATTCAAATGACCTATGTCCTTCTTCACCGTAGTTATAATAGGTACCTCTAAATACACATCTACCTTCCTTTCTCCTCAGTTCAACAGGTTTTGGTTCCTCCTCAACTCTTGGTTTATCCGTTACAGGCTTCTCTTGCTTCTCTTTCCCTTAGGAATTACCATGATGTCATCTCTTCAACTTAGCTTCTACCTTCAAGGCATACTGGTAAGCATCCTCAACTGAATCAATCTTCAGCATACCAATCTCATCTTGGATATTGAATCTCAGACCATTAATATACCTTGCCACCTTTTCCTTAGAAATTTCTCTATGCCCAGACCGAATAGTCAACTTGTAGAACTCCTCAGTATAGTCTTTCATAGTCATCTCTTTTTTCTTTAGATTTTGTAACTTCTTAAACAACTCAATTTCATAGTCAACAGAAATGAACTTATCTTTAAGTTTTTCCACCATCAACGTCCACCGATTGATCTTCATCTCACCTTCTTCTTCTCTATCTCTCTGCAATTCTTTCCACCAAAGAGTAGCATGCCCCTTTAAATTTGTTTTTTCTATCCTCACTCCAAGTGGATATCCAATGTCTTCCAACTCAAATTAGTATTCTAACTCACCAATCTAATCAATCAGATCCTTGGGTCTCAATGTACCTAAGAAATTGGAAACCTCCATTCGGTAAATTGTACCCAACCAAGCATTAGATCTCTACAACCGATTAGTTCTATCTTCACCAGATCTCTCCATCTAATTGTCTTTGTTATCTCCACTAGATCCAGCAGCCTCAAAATTTTTAGTAGCTTCTTCATAAGTATATTTTGTTCTAGGACCTCTCTGCAATCTAGAAATAGCATTTCTAATTCCCTCCATGACTTCATTCCTTAATTCATCCATCTCATTATGGATCTCATCGCAAAGATCCTCTTTCATCTAATCAATCATCCTAGGGTTTATCCTTCAAGGAGGCATCTTCAAAACCTTAGTGCAACTGCTTCTGATTGTAGATCTATTCACTAGGGAGATACCAAGAATAACAACCCTCTGTAATAAATCCAAGTTTTAAACATGAATTTTCAAACACCACCAGTGTCGAATCAGCTCTGATACCACTTGATGTATTCAAGGCCAGAGATATCTCAAAAGAGATGTATTTACTTGCGTCCAACAACAAGAACAATATCTGAAACCACACCACAACAAGATATAATCAATATCAATTCAAATTCTTCAAAAATATGCAATTTCATCAAACATGTTGAGTTGTAAGGCCTTCTTAGTTATGGCCACATACATTAGAAAATACACTAAGATCTATCACAAAGATCTTTGACAAGCTTCAAATCATCCCCTTAACTAGCCCGAACCTATAACAGACAACAATCTGGCAGGAAAACTCAAGATAGATCTAAACTTGTGCTCATAAGCCACCAAGCAATCTTTTTGTTTCCTAAGCCAACAAGATACTAGCCCTCCAAGGCATCCTTCACCTAGTTCAGATATACAGACATTTACAATAGCTCTTCCACTACTTCCCCCTTTCTTTTCTTCTTTTTTTTCTACTCTACCCAAACCCTCTTTTTATACAACATAGCCACAAGTCGGCTTTACAATTAAAATAAATCAACAAAACATAATTCGACATCAAGAACACAACACCCAACGTGTTCTTCATCAGTAAACTTCCAAAAACCATTAAATTTGCATAGGAGAGTGAACCAAATCATATTTAGGTCCCTACACCTCCAATGGTTGATCCAAAACTTGAGGAACACAACCCCAAATTAAATGCACCATCCAGCCAGCCCAAACAATTAGAAAAACTTTGTCGGTGATCAAGAACACCAAAACCAAGCCACTCGATGAGAGACATAACCAAGCCCAACACCACCAAACAGACACCACTGAGAAAAGAATAATCGAGCACCACCAAGCCTAGTCACCGAGTCCATTGGCAAAGAAAAACATATTCCAACCGAGAACAGCCACCAATGACTGAGAAACTCAAGTCTCCAACGGAGCTTGCTACAGAAAACCAAAACCAAACCAAAATATCTTTTTGGTGATACAAGATTTCCAATTACCCCAAGATGATCCTGCATCACTATACCTTTAGAGTGTATTATTGATAGTGGTGCATCTCAACATGTTACTTCCATAGAGAAGTGTTTTATTCTATGCATCCTGATACTTCAAATATTCCTATTCAATTAGCTCATAATCATAGTTGCAAAGTTGAAGGTTTTGGTGATGTTATTATCCTTATGGAAAATTGCATGATGCTCTTTATGTTCCTAATTTGAAATCCAATATTCTTTTAGTTTATCAATTATGTTAAGATTATAAGGTTGAATTTCATAAGGGCATGTGTCATATTATTGACCCTAAAACTAACAAAGTTTTTGCTAATGCCAAAATGTCTCATGATAACTTATTTAAATTTTATGAGTTTGCCACTTCAAGGTATTGATGTCATGATAATTTTGACTTCAATGTATGGCACGAAAGGCTTGGCCATTTAAATTTTTACTATATCTCTTTTATGCAAAAAATCAAATATTGTTGATGGATTTTCTAATAATATTCCTTCCAAAATTATATGTATTGGTTGCATGAGTGGTAAGATGCATAGGGAACCATTTCCACATGTTCAATCTTGGAGGGCGCATCATAAGTTACACCTCATACATAGTGACCTATTGGGACCCATGGAGAATAACTTCATCCAATTCTCAAAGAAAGCACTTAATTTTGTTAATGATTTTTCACGTAGGACTTGAATCCATTTCATGCATAGTAAAGATCAATTTCTTGATATATTTGTAGAATTTCATGTTTGTTGAAAGGCAATCTGGTTTTAAAATCAAAATTATTAGAAATAACAATGGGAAGGAATATGTTAACAATTATTTTCATTCATATTTTAAATATTTTGGCATAAAGCATGAGCTTATCATTCCTTATACACCACAAAAAAATGGTGTGGCAGAAAGGAAGCATAGAACCCTTGTGGAGATGGCTAGATGTTTGTTACATTCTAAAAAATACGGATTATAAGTTTTGGGATGAAGCTATGTCTTGTGCTACTTATCTCATTAATAGGACTCCTAATAAAGCTTTAAAGGATAAAAATTTTAATATTGGTCTAATTAGTGAGAGGGGAGGGGTGAACCAGTAACAAAACAAATTCACTGATTTCAACTTCTTAAAAATTTATGCACCAAAAAATTCAACAGTAACTAGTATGACTAAAAATTTCAAAGAATTCATCTACAAGTAATAAATCACACAATGTAAACACCATATTTTCCTCTTGGAAACCCAAATGGTAAAAAAACACAGTGTGAGTTGGTACCCACAAAATATGTACTCTTCTAGAATACACCTTGTTAGGAGCTTACCCCATTAAAGGTTACAACAACACTATTAGGTGCTCCCCAGTTAAGGATTTTTCCTTTAGATTTGTTATGATATTTGACCTGTTAGGAGAATCATTTTTAGAGGAATTAAAACATTCAATTCAAATGTCACCTTGTTAGAGGATTTATAAAAAATATATGTTAGGATCCACCCTATTAAGGTATTTTAGTGTTACAATGGTTAGAAAGAAATGGATAAATTGGTCTGTGTAATTTTCACTACCTTTGCATGATCACACCCAATTAAGCTCTATACTTATTCTCCATACTCTATAATCTTCCTCATCTTGATCGCACTCGATTCCTTCACTTTCTCTATCACCAAATCCTTTTGTAATTCATAATCAGCTCACTAACTTCTTTTTCAACATTCCAATATATAGCTTTAGTTCCACCAAATTAAAACATACCCTAGATCTGATATATTAATGATACATATCACATTAGGTAAGATACAATGTATCTAACAACTCATAAAATGTGTTTCTCTGACCGCATCAGATTACATATGGATTTTACCTTGGTAGTTGAGCCATCTTCAAAATCTCATTTGACCAAAAGAAACTTCTTGAAGAATCCCCCTCAAAAAGCATACCTCAAGAAATGTGATTTCAATTAAGTTCCACAAATCCTGTAACTACCTTACTACTTCACGAAAAACATCACCGATCCTATTGCCACTTCAAATTTCTTCACTGATTCACAAATATTCATAACATGTTCAAGAACTCTATCGTGTTTACCTATTCTTCCTGTTAGAACCAATTCCAGTCAACTAAACTTGTTGCACCAATAAACTATATGAGTCACAATCACAAATATAGTATATGGGCATATTTCACAATCATATCCTAAGACCGCTCCATCAAATATTTTACCAATTTGAGATAACATTCAAATCACTTGCAGTTTATCACTGACTATTTTAGCAATTACCCAATTTAATTTCATTCAAACATAACCAACTCAATACTTCATATCAAACATCACGATGGAAAATTTAACATCACAACACATGGCATATTATTTCATTAGAATAGAAACTCCATAAAGATACTGAAACTCATGATTCACTTACACAATATCTGGTAACATAATAAAAACACTAAGTCAGTCAATTGAGATCAATGATAACCAAATAACAGATTCACCTGTCATCAAATCTATACCAATCCTCATCAATGAAATACTTAGCTCACTAGATCAATTATTCTAACAATCTCCCCCATTTGCATTGATTGCAACACTCTTATCTTCTCTTAACTTCTGAATTCTTATTGATATCACCTTGTTGATTTCATGACAACACTTTGTCTCTCTGAAGGCAATCTTCTTACTAACTTCTGCAAAATGTTTCCACCTTTTTCTGAATCTCTGATCATACATCTTCTCACTTAGTTATACTAATTCATCATCTTCATATACCCCCCCTTTCATCTCATCCAATATGTTCTTATCTTGTTTGCATACATATTCTCCCCTTTTGTCAATTTCATATATTCCCTCTTATATGAAATAAATATTCTCCCCCTTTGACAACATTTCCAAGATGTCTAAACATTCAGTCATCTCAGTTTATGATTTGTTGATCCTTGTTTTTTCTTTCCTCATCATTGTATTACAACATCATACTAAGACTTCTCCTTTATGGAGTAGTCCACCACTACATCAATTCATACATATGATATTCTAATAAACACATATGAACTGATGCAATCAACATCATCCTCTAATTAACTTCAGATAGGGGAATAACCCCTAATATACCTCTGAGATACTCAAAGGTATCCTTTGGTAATTTCTTGGTGAATATATCAGAAGATTTTTCTTTATTAGACACATAGTCAAGCCTTACCTCCTTCTCTTGTACCTTTTCTCTTAGGAAATGATATTTTATTGAAATGTGCTTTGTCTTTGAGTGCAACACTGGATTCTTGAAAATGTTTATTGCACTAGTGTTATCACAATAGATAACCACTAGTTCAATGACCTTCTCATGAATTCCCTCAAGAATCTATTTTATCTATACCAATTGCTAACAATTGAGTGTAGCAGCAACATACTCTGCCTCTGCAGTAGATTGAGAAACAAAATTTTGCTTTTTACTAGTCCAGGAGATTAATCTTTCACCAAGAAAGATTGCTCCACCACTTGTGCTCTTCCTATCATCAACATTTCCTATCCAATCTATATCAATTAACACATTCAAAGATAACTCACTATTCTTACCATACCATAGGCCATAATCTCCAGTCCCCATGATATATTTGAAGATCCTCTTTACTGCAACCATATGTGAGTCCTTTGGTGAGAAAAACCTTGCAACAATGCCAACAACATGTGCAATATATGGTCTACTGTGCACAACATATTGTAGTTTACCAATCATGGATATATATAGAGTTTCATTTACCTCTTTGGATTCATCCTCCTTAGATAGTTTGCAGCCTATGACCATAGGTTCCCACTGGTTTTGAGTCTTCCATGCCAAAAAAAATTAGAATCTCCTTCACATACTTGGATTGACTGGTATATATCCCTTTCTTTATCTGTTGTACTTGAATACCAATAAAGAATTTTATTTCTCCTACATGGATATTTCAAATTCCTTCCTCATTTATTTTTCAAATGACCTTCTCAATGCTTCATTTCCACCAAATATTATGTCATTAACAAAAATTTCAGCAATCAATATCATGTCTTCACTTTCATAATTTAGATATGCATTGCTATTGTCACTATTTCTTGTAAAACCTATCTAAATAAGATAAGCATATAACCTTTCATATCATTCTCTTGGAGCTTTCTTCAGTCCATACAATGCTTTATGTAATTTAAATACCATGTCTTTACCTTCTTCAGTTGAAAAACTTTCAATTTGTTCAATGTATACTTCTTCTTCTAACACACCATTCGGAAAATCATATTTGAAATCCATTTGGTCAACCTTAAAACCTTTATAAGTAGCATATGCCAAAAGTATCCTTACACCTTCAATTCTAGAAAAAGGTGAAAATGTCTCACCATATTCCAATCCTTATTCTTGTGCATATCCTTTGCAAACTAGCCTTGCCTTGTTTCTAATCACTTATCCTTTCTCATTCAACTTATTCCTGAAAATCCATTACTACCTATAACATTCTTGTCAGTAGGTATGGGTACTAAATTCCAAGTAGTATTCTTCTCTATTTGATCTAATTCCTCTTTCATAGCCTTAACACAATCATCATTTTCCAAAGCATCTTTAACATTTTTAGGTTCTAATTAAGATAATAGACTAGTGATTTCCCTTACCTTACTCCTTGTCATCACTTCAACATTTTTATCTCCAATAATCTGATCTTGTGTGTGATTAAGTTTCACATACCTTGGGAGTATCAGTTCTATTCTTTGGTTACCTTCTTCATCACTCATAGGTAGTGGATCATTCACCACTTTATTCATCTATGGTACTGTATCTAGCTCCACCAATTGAACATAAAAAAACATGTCATAGTATTCTGGTTCCTTCTTGCTATCTTCCTTATTTTTCTCAAAAATTTCATCAATTCACTAATAAAATTTTGCCCATTTTTCAATGAGAATAGGTCGATAGTTCATCTGGAAAACATAGGTCAATCGACCAAATCTATCATGGAAGTTTTTTTGTTGAAACTTTCCATGATTGGCCTAGTAGTCGTAAAATCAATGACTAAAAGGTCAGAAAAAGGCTTATTGAAAGATGTTGTGATGTGCCTTTCATCTCTACACCCTTTTCATAGTTCGCCATTTGTACGACCTTACTTACAGTAAAAAACAACAAGGATTCTATATGAACAACGAACTAAGCGACGAACTATCGTCGATATATTTGTCATTCTTATAGAATCCTCGTCATTTTTGACTATAAGGAAATTCGTCAACGATGAATATATATCGATGATAGTTCGTCACTCAGTTCATCATTCATATAGAATCCTCATCATTTCTGACTGTTAGTAAGGTCGTAAAAATGATGAACTATTTTTTTTTTTTTTAATTTAAATTTTCACAATGGCAGAGTAATTAATGTTTATACCATATTCTCTGTTGCAAATAGATATCTAAGGGATACAATACATATCATTAAAAAATATTCATCCTCCACATATAGGATACGAGGTGTGAAGGATATCTGCCACCAATTCAACAGATCAAATACTTGAAGAGTTGAAGCAATATAGCAACATCTTATTCTTTATTGTGATCGGTGATCAAGGCATTGTTCTACTAAATTAACAAGACACGCAAGGGTCAAAGTTCTTGCCTATAGTAGAATGCTTTAAGGGGCTAGATATGGTTACAATTGTAATGGATGCTTGTGAATGGACCAGATGTTTAGAAGAATTATTTATTGAAATCAATATAGTGAACATGTGTGTGTGATGCAATAGATGTAAAAAGCATAAAGTACATTAGAATGAAAGTATTGTAAAAAAAAAAGAAAACATGGTGTTATGTGGAAATTACATGTAGATTATTAATCAACATTCAATAATATGGAGAGAGAACAAGTAAAACGATGCAAAGAAACATCTGTAATTGTTGAGGCAAGCCTTAACAAGTTCTTTCAGAAGGTTAACATTTTGAACATAATTAATGCAAATTTGTATCACATGAGACAAAGAATATAGGTTGTCCCAATTTCATTAGTCCTGCCATTTTGCATCCATGATACACTACAATTTCTTAGGTCCTACCATTTTACAAAAACTTTACATTCGCTAAAATCCTTCATTTGGAAATAATTGTTGTTCTGTTTCATATATTTGTGACTGTTATGTTGAATCCCCTATTCTACAATAAGCTTTCAAAGGAGGGAAGCAACGACTGATATTTTGAATCCCCTATTCTATAGAAGACAAGAAAAATTAGAAAAGCCGAAGAAAATGAGAGCAAGAATGATGAGGAGGTTGAGAAGAACATTTATGCGGAATCTTCCAGAATTGGGAAGCAGAAGGTAGGAAAGGGGAAGTTTCTATTTGTAGGTATAAAAAATTTGGTTTAGGCATTCTCTACAAGCTTGCATCAGGATTAAGGCAACACAAATTCTAACATAATTTGGCAAGTATAGCAGCAATAAATAATTTAAATTTGGGGAACATGCTTGTAAGATTTTTCCTAATTTAGTTGTCTTACCAGAACTAAGCTTTGTATTTATAAGTTTTATATAGGAAATACCCTGAAGGTGACCCTTTTGATCAGAATAATAGGAAGGTAAAACAAACTATGATAATCAAAAAATGAGTGACCTTTTACCATCGCAGCGGGTCATGTGAAACATAGGATAAAACTATCTCTTCGGACCTACTAGCCACCATATGACTGAAGCATCAAACAATACGCGATCACCTAGACATTTCCAAGGGTTGGTTGAAGGGAGAAGAGACTCTTGGCATATCTTCTCTATGGACTACAACAACCACCATACAACTCCTAGGTTGACAGTTCCGGCCACTATTGTGCCAATAAACTGCATTTTAACAAATAAGCATGTTAGGATGCCATCATTACTAAAATCCATGCTCTGAAACTACTTGTTTGTCACTTTTAGAGATTAAGTGATCATGGTGAATACTTCACTTATAAAGTAAGAGAACTTAAACTTTATTTGATGGTAACAGTAGTTAATCTGATTGATGATTTTTAACTCCATCCATAATGGATAGGTCAAGAAAATTGGCTAAGTGGCATAGGAATATAGAAGTGCCATAGGTAGTCAACAGTGGCTTGCTTCACTCCAATAATGGATGATGGCTTACTTCACTCCAACAATAGAGGATTTCACTTTTATGATAAATGTTTGAAATGTTTTTATAGGGTCAAGCATAAGCCTTATCTTTTAAAAAGCATGTCGTAGTATAATATGAATTTATCACAGATTTATGAATTAGATTCTATGAGAGTTTTTAATATTTTTCATTTCAGATCATAGTGATGAGATACCCAAAAAGAGAATCTAGTATTAAAAAGTAAAACCAAAAGATGTGGTTTTGTTAATTTGAGAAGTGACCGGTTTCATTGGATCTACTATTTGGTAAACATGAAATATTTCCTAGTTGTAAAGGAGAGGGTATTAAAGAATGTACCTACACAAGAAACATGGAGCGAGGTGGGATTTTCATATAATGCCCCAGCTTGAAGTCTGACAAGAATGAAACTACCTGACTGCTCATGCTCATGTACTCAAAAACCTTAAAGCAAATCTTGGCAATGGGCTTTCCACGAAGGATGTATCCCATTATATACTCTATAATGATGTTCAACCCTGGTGTCTGCACAATAACTAAAATTAGAATATTCCATGAATTGACAAAATAAATTAGCAACCATAATCATTTTTCATCAATATGTTTCAGTTTTTACTTGAATAGTGGTAGAAGTTATAAAACTAATGGGTAAAGTGAAAAGGGATGCTAAAGCACAATGACAAGAGTCTTGTGGTGACATATTAGGAAACAATAAATTTGAATAATTTTCATATGCATTTTACTACAAAAAACATGCTCATGGTGTCACGAGCATAGGGTGACCTTTGAGCATATAAATCATGTGACCTACTTAGAAATAATAACTATCATTAATTCTTATTATTACTACATGTTTTTTTACTTCTAAGATATTTTTGTCTAAAGTCTAATTGAAGAAGCTCATTGACTTTAGGAGCATAATCTGTATTGATGAAAAGACGCCAAACTCATTGGCATGGATTGAATTGGAAACAAATATCAGAACACATTGAATCAAGTAAAGAAGAATTACAATGGCAAATTCATCATGAGTACACAACAATTTGACTAGAATAATAATGGTAGTTGATCTTATGATTGCTGACTATGTAGCATAGGTAGAAAAGGTAGTCTCGAAATGCTACTATTTTAAGATCTCTTTGATTGGGCATGTTACTACATTGAACTAACATTATTTTGGTTTTTAGATTGTTGCATTTGGTTGACCATAGGCAAGGAAATCATGTTTTTAACTAGAACACTTGTATAATATTTGAGTTGATTTGGGTTCCTTGAGTGAGTTCCAAGATACTTGTAGAATCCTTGAGTTGAGTTGGGTTCCTTAAGGGGATATTAGACTAGGGCTCTGCATCAGTTTAGCTTGAGCTTCTCTTGGTTTTGAGAATAGTTTAATATTCTCTACTTAACAAGGCCAACCACGTGAAGGTGGAAGCTCATTTGGCCCCACCCCCCCTCCCTAACATCACTCTAAATTCCCCATTAACATCTAACATTCATTCATTCATTCACCCATTTATGAAATATAACATTCAATCATTATAATCACATAACATTCAATAAAACCTAAAATTAATTAACAATTGGACATTCATCAATAATTCATCAACATTTAGTAGCACAAAATTACATTCATTAAGACAACGTAAATATATTATCAAAAAAGGTTTATTGCAATATTTTCTTTTTAATTGGTTGCTTATTTGGTTTTGGCATGAAATGGCTAAGTGGAGCATCAAGATCTTCGTCATTCCCCTCTTCTTGTGAACCCAATAAATGCCTCATCCTCTGTGATGTACAAGGACGCTGGTGCACCAAAGGGGGGTCCACTGCAATAAAAACTAAACGGGTTATATGCACACCATTTTATATTAGTGTTAAAAGTATTTCATTAATTAGAAGAAGATAACAACTGATCAAAAAAAAATTAAAATAACAAAACATAGGTTTTGTTTACCTGACAATGCCACATCATCTCAAATATGGTGAACACTCAGTTCATCCTCCACTCATTCACCATGACGTTTTGCATGCTCTAAAATGTACACAAGAAAGGTTACACCAATTTCAATTTAAAATGTTAACTTGTATTAAAAATTACATAATTAATGTTCAATAGAAAATGAATACCTCCATCACAATGTTTCTCAATTGTTTTGACTAGAAGTCTTCGAGTCTTTAAGCCCTTGCATTTTTTGCAAGGACAATAACATTTTCCATCACCTTTTCTTTTAAAATTAGCCCACAATCTAGCAATTGTTTCCTTATTTTTCTCTAGGTTCAGATTGTCAGACATCGTCTTTCTTCATAGGAAAATATTCAGGCTATAATTATACCAAAAACTTGTCTCCCATACTCTGAGTTAAGATATTAACGTTGTAATCCATCAAATATAAACATAGTAGTATTAGTACTATCTTGTATAAAATCAAGTGTAAAACCATTAAATAGATTTTGACTGCAAATAATTGTACATTTAATCTAATCATGATTCATATTTGATAGGAATGCTATCCATATTTGGCAGGAATGCTAAGAAAATAAAATATAAATGAAAATATAAAATATCCACTTTGACATTGTTGGAGATAAAGTGATTGTTCTGAGAAAGGTTTGGTGGTGAATATCCACATAAGTCAGGCACACGACAACTAGGAGTGTCAATTTGAGGGCATTGTGTAATTACAAATCAGCGATTGCCACTTGTTGCTAGAGATTACAAAGAACCCTAGAAAAATCCCACAGCTTGGAAATAAGCACTTATAACAGTGAAATTAGGTTAAGAAATCCCTAAAACCACACTTAGGATTTAAGAAATCCCTACAACCATAAAGTCCATTATCAAATCACCTTCATAGTCATCAATCCATCATTGGGACAAACATCCAATCAGAAAAACATAATATTTATTAAGGCATTATTAACCTTTGGCGGCAGATCATAATTCATACACCAATTAGGTCTCTAGGCTCATTAGGCCTTACCATTTCTTAGAACTTACTAAAATTACTAAAATTGTAATTTATAAAAAACTGCAGTAAAGTTATAAAAAACAACATGGTAAGGCATCACATGTCTATGATTTGGGATTATGTGTTGTATATAATGTTTGATTTCTATTCTTTTCAAAGCTTCCAAAGCAACAAAATGTTAAGAAAAAAGCATGGATCATACCTATCTTGTAAGCTCATTTTTTATACTCAATATTCTTCAAACCCCATTATGTATCTCCAAGCTCGAATCAAGTTTTTATTTGGTATTTC
This sequence comes from Thuja plicata, assembly GCA_018584345.1. NCBI lineage: Eukaryota > Viridiplantae > Streptophyta > Pinopsida > Cupressales > Cupressaceae > Thuja > Thuja plicata. The sequence continues at coordinate 35,913 of MU227548.1, forward strand.
TTGTACATGAACCATCTATGACTTTCTGATGCTTAAGCTTCATTAATATTTTTTTTGTCCCTTTTATAAATCTACAGCTCTTAATAACACACCAATGGCCTCCATAGTTGAGAAGATAATGAAACAAGGCCTATTTTCTTTATAAAAAAATTCACCACTGTTCTGATAATTTCTTGATCTTTTACCATACACAACAAAATTTTTGTTATTATGACCATTATTTTATGAGATCTCACTATCAACTTGTTTATTGAAGTATTTTCATGGTAATAACACAACCTATTATGCTTTGGACCTCTTGTATAATATTGAAATCAATAACATGGCATATTTTTATCCCTCTGAAAATGATCATTATAACCACACTTTTGGTCTGTTGTTTGCTAATGGATAACATGGAGGAATTGCACTATCATATGCCACTGACATTGTCCTTTGTATCCATACCTTTGTTGGAACTATCCTTATGTAAAATACATATATTTTTTTAAGAACTTTGAA